>JAVJIF010000647.1:0-51714 GCA_038442645.1 Agave tequilana
GGAAGGCAAATTGCACAATCAAGGAAGGATCATAGAAGAGAAGGCACTAGCAAGGCATTGGATGGCTCAAAGACTTGAAGATTGCTCAAGAAGTCTTTAATTATTTTGTTTTATAGTTTAGAAGTTTGTTAAAGAATAGTGGATAGGTTTGAAGCTCTATCACACACGTTTTTGCGCACATGTTCAATCCAAATGTTTTCCTATAATTTATACAAAAATATTTTGCATACAAGATTTTGCCTACAGATATATATTTATGTTTTATACTAATCCCTGTTCAAAAGTATTTTTATCAAAATCTTAATCTTTTTCTTAAATTCCTTCTAAGTCTGATTTTTGACCAGTTCCGGTCGACCGGCCGGTCGACCGAATCTGTGTCAGGTTATACCGGTCGACCGTCCCAGTCGACCGAAGTCCTGGCAGATGCACGTATCCGTGTGTGCATGTCTATCGGTCGACCGGGGCGGTCGATCGGACTATAATTTTTGCTCTCTGATTTTTCCGGTCGACCGGGCGGTCGACCGTATGCCTGTAAACGGTCATAATTTTGAACTAGCGGTCGACCGCACCGGTCGACCGATCTAGCTGTTGAACAGTAACGGGCAGTTTTAATGAGCTGTTTATTTTTGTCTTTTTGTATTTAAAATTAGTTTAATTAATATATTTTAAACTGATTACCTCCTAAACATCAGTAATTATGTTTTATCCCTAAACCCTAGCCCTCTCCTATAAATAGGGGTGTTTGGGGAGAGATTTAAACAACAATCTTTACAAGAGAAAATTCAAAAGTTTCAAAGTTTAATGCTTTCAAAAGTTCTTGGTTTTTGTGATAAATTCTCTCAATTTTCTGAAGGGTTTTCAAAAGATTTTCTCTGATTTCAATTTCTTTTCCTTTACACACAAAAGAGCTTCAATTCTACTCATTATTCTCTAAGGACCTTTGTAAGGGAAGAGATTTTTGAAAGAGAGAGTTGTGGTCTTGTGACTACTCAGAGATTCTTGTGATTGTAATTGTGGAGTTGGGTACTCCGGTTGTAATTGTTCTTTGTGATAGTGGAAGTAGCTAGAATCCTTCTGGGGAAGGCGGGGAGTAGAGCTGGGTGCTCGAACCTCGATAACATATCCTTGTGTTTGCGATTGTTTACTTTCTTGCACTCTTTACTTTACTATACTTGCTCTTATTCTTGCTCATCATAATCATTGTCATATTCACTTGCTTGCATTCATCTTGTGAATCTTGATTGGTAATTGTTGTAGCTTTAAATTTTTTAATTTGCCCTTTGATTAGCATTGTCACCTATTCACCCCCCCTCTAGGTGACTTTTCAATTGGTATCAGAGCTTGGACTCTAGGTTTGGCTTAACATCCATAGAGAGATCCTTAAAACTTGCTAATCAACATTTTCATTTCATTCATTCATCACTAGTAAACATGGCCGACACACATTAAATCCCCACCTAAATTTGATGGACTCAATTTTCCCAATTTGGAAGGTTAGGATGACTATATTTTTGCAATCTTTGGGTAGCTTAGTAGCCAAGTCCTTGACCAAACCCTATGAAGCACCCGATGGTGATGAGAGCACTTGGACCGACCTTGACTTTAAACTATATGAGGCTAACTCCAAGGCCCAAAACTCCCTATTAACCGCCTTGAATGAGGATGACCTTACACGGGTAATTCATTGCCAATCCGCCTATGAGATTTGGCAACACTTATTAGTCACACACGAGAGGACTTCACAAGTCAAGAGAGCTAAGATAGATCTCTTGAGGTCCCAATATGAGTCATTTAAAATGCTTGATGATGAGTCTATTGATAGTATGGCTACAAGGTTTACTAAAATCACTAATGGTCTTTCTTTCTTAGGTGATGACCTCTCCAACGATCAAAAGGTGCGGAAAGTAATTCGGGCTCTTCCTTCACATGGGAGATCAAGGCCACCACCTTGAAGGAGTTGAACGACAAGGACGAGATGGACCTCATTGTCTCATTGGGAACCTAAAGACCCATGAGATGGAGAAGAAGGCAAGAGAAGAGGCCACTACTTCAAAGAAGAAATCCATAGCCTTCAAGACTTCATCCACCAATGATGACGATGAAGATGACGAAGAAGAAGATGAGGAGCTTACTCTACTTGTTCGCAACGTCAAGAGGATGTACCGGAAGAACAAGCTCAACTTCCGGAGAAAATTTGAAGGCAAAGAGGAGCGGAGGATCATATGCTACAATTGCCGCAAACCCGGACATATCATGGCGGATTGTCCGGAGTTCAAGAAGAAAATAACTTCCTCCTTCAAGCCAAAGAAGCCGGAGGAAAGAAAGCTTACAAAGCTACGTGGGATTCGGAAAGCGAGTCCGAAGAGGAGGTGGATCAAGCTAATATGTGTTTCATGGCAAACACACCCAAGGTAACCCCTCAATCCCTTGATGATGAAGATGATGATGTAAGTAAGGAAGTTCTAGTGCATGCTTTTGTAGAACTTTCTGAAATTTATGATAACAAGAAACTTGAATGCATAAAATTACAAAAAGAAGTTGCTTTTCTTAAGAATGAACTTGCTATGGTTTCTAAGAAAAGGATAATATTTCTTCTAATCTCATTTCTATACAAAAAGAATTTAATGCCTACAAAGTTTCTTGTAAAGCAAAATCTCCTATTATTGATGAACAAGAAATTTCTTCCTTTAAATCAAAATGAATGATTTTGAAAAAGTTTTAAATGATTGTGCTTTTAATACCAAGAAACTTGAGAACATGTTTTCTAAAAGCACACTTCACATGCTAACACTTCACAAGCTAAGAATTCTCATGCTCACACCACTCATGCTAAAGTTTCTCATGCTCACAAATCACACACTCACTATGCTTTTAAATATGGTAGAGTGTATAGATGCACATATTGTGGTAAAAATGGACATTTAGCTAAGTTTTGCTATGATCAACTAAATAGAACAAATAATCTTGTTTGGGTTCATGACACTAACCCTAGAGGACCCAAGAAAATGTGGGTACCAAAATTAAGTCTTAAATTGTTTGATGTAGGTACACACCAAAGCTCCAAGACGTAGGGAGCGGTGGTACCTTGATAGTGGTTGTTCAAGACACATGACATGGGACATCAACAACTTCACAACCCTATCAAGGTACATGGAAGGTGGCACCGTCACCGGGGATGACTCCAAAGGAACTATCATCGGTATAGGTAACATTCAATTGGTGCATCTCCTATTATTGAGAATGTTGTTTTAGTAGATGGTTTAAAACATAATTTGCTTAGCATTAGTCAACTTTGTGACCGTGACTTTAAAGTTATTTTTGATGATTCCTCTTGCAAGATTTTTAATGTTAATCTAATGATTGTATTCTTACCGGTTTTCGTGATAATAATGTTTATATTATTGACATGCTTAATTTAGATTGTTCTACTAAATGCTTGAATGCTTTTGATGAAAATTCTTGGCTTTGGCATAGAAGACTAGGACATGCATCTTTTGACCATATTTCTAGGATTAATTCAAAGGAATTGGTGAAGGGTATACCTTGCTTGAATTTTGAGAAAGACCGCATTGGTGGTGCGTGTCAACTTGGGAAACAAACCAAGTCTTCCTTTAAACCAATCAAGGATATCATGTCAACTAGGCCTTTAGAATTAATTCATATGGATCTTTTTGGACCAACTAAAACTAAGAGTTTAAATGGAAGTAGATTTGCATTTGTTTTGGTTGATGATTTCTCTCGTTTTACTTGGGTTTTCTTTTTGCAACATAAAGATCAACTTTTTCTCATTTTAAGATTTTTCGAAAAGAGTTGATAAAGAAAAAGGTTTCCGATTTTGAAAATAAGGAGTGACAGAGGTGGTGAGTTTGTTAACCAACTCTTCATGACTTATTGTGATGAAAAAGGAATTAAGCATGAAATGTCTTGTCCTAGAACTCCACAATAAAATGGAGTTGTAGAAAGGAAAAATAGAACACTTCAAGAGATGGTTAGGACAATGATAAGTGAGTATGACCTCCCTCAATATTATAAACACTGCATGCTATATATCGAATCGTATTTATTTATGCAAAAATTCTTCTAAAACATCTTTTGAAATGTATCATTCTAGAAAACCAAATGTTGCATATTTCAAAGTTTTTAGATGCAAGTGTTTTGTTTTGAATACTAAGGATAATTTGGGTAAATTTGATGCTAAGGCTTATGAAGCTATCTTTGTTGGATATTCTTCTACTAGCAAAGCATATAGAGTTTTCAATAGATCTACACTTACCATAGAAGAATCCATGCATGTTAAATTTGAAGAGACTAATGTGGTTGTTGAGAATGCTGTAGAAATTGAACCATTAGGTGAAGACATGGAGAGACTATCCTTGAAGGACTCACCCGCTCAAGAAGAAAAGCTAGACCCTATTGGTGAAGTTCAAGAGGATAAAGAGGAAAGCTCTCAACCGCTTCCTAAAGCTTGGAGATACGCTACAAATCATCCGAAGGAGCTCATCTTGGGTGATGCATCTAGAGGAGTCACTACGCGCTCCAAACTCCATGACCTATGTGGTAACTTTGCTTTCATTTCTCATTTTGAACCCAAAGGCATTCTCGAAGCCGAGACGGACCCATATGGTTGCTTGCCATGCAAGAGGAACTCAATCAATTTGAGCGCAACCAAGTTTGGCACCTTGTTCCTAAGCCCCACGATAGACCAATAATTGGTACTAAGTGGATCTTTAGAAACAAGATGGATGAGTCCGAAAATGTCATTAGGAATAAAGCTAGGTTAGTGGCCCAAGGTTACACTCAAGTTGAAGGAATTGACTTTGAGGAGACCTTTGCACCCGTAGCACGGCTTGAAGCCATACGGATGACACTAGCTTTTGCATGTTTTAAAAATTTTAAACTTTTTCAAATGGATGTAAAAAGTGCATTTTTAAATGGTTTTATTAATGAAGAAGTTTATGTTGCTCAACCTCCCTGTTTTGTTGATCATGTTCATCCCGATTTTGTTTTTAAACTTGATAAAGCTTTGTATGGATTGAAACAAGCTCCAAGAGCTTGGTATGAAAGGCTTTCTAGTTTTCTCATTTCAAATGATTTTGTTAAAGGCAAAGTAGACACAACTCTTTTTACTAAGCATGTTGATAATGATATTTTAATTGTGCAAATTTATGTTGATGATATAATTTTTGGATCTACTAATGAGCTTTTGTGCAAGGAGTTTGAAAAGGTAATGCAACTAGAATTTGAAATGTCTTCCATGGGTGAGCTTAATTTCTTTCTTGGACTCCAAATCAAGCAATTGCAAGACGGAACCTTCATTAACCAAGCCAAGTACGCAAAGGAGCTAGTAAAGAAGTTTGGGCTTGAAGGATCAAAGGCTTGCAACACTCCAATGGCAACTACAACCAAGCTTGATAAGGACGATCAAGGTAAAAATGTTGATATTAAATTATATAGAAGCATGATAGGAAGTTTTTTATATTTAACGGCAAGTAGGCCGGATATCATGTTTAGTGTGTGTCTTTGTGCTAGATTTCAATCGTGTCCTAAAGAGTCTCATCTTATTGCGGTAAAACGCATTATTCGTTATATTAAGGGCACAATTAGAATGGGTCTTTGGTATCCGAAAACTAGAGATTTTTCATGACTAGTTATTCGGATGCCGACTATGCGGGTTGTAGAGTAGATAGAAAGAGTACTAGTGGGACATGTCAATTTCTTGGTAATTGTTTTGTTTCATGGTCCTCTAGGAAGCAAAATTCCGTAGCTCTCTCAACCGCCGAGGCGGAGTATGTTGCCGCGGGGGCTTGTTGTGCACAAGTCCTTTGGATGAAACATACTCTCCTTGATTTTGATTTGCATTTTGATCATATAAAAATATTTTGTGATAATACTAGTACTATACACATGACTAAGAATGCAAATCAACATAGTAAGACCAAGCACATTGAGATTAGATATCACTTTCTTAGAGATCATTTTGAGAAAGGAGATATAGATATTGATTATGTTTCCACGGATTTACAACTAGCCGATATTTTCACTAAACCACTTGATTTTGCTAGATTTTCGTTTATTTGTGGAGAACTTAATGTTTGTGTTATTGATTAAACATGTTTTTCATAACCCTTTTTGATGTATGACAAAAAGGGGGAGAATAAGTTTACATGGGACAAAAATAAGTTCATTTGGTCTTGGTTCCATATGAATTTATATGTTTTGGTTTTATGAGTTTTATGAGTTTTTGTTATGAGTCTTGTGTTTTATGAATTTGAGAACTCTTGTATTTTGTGTTTTATTAGTATTGTTTCAATTTGGTTTCAATTGGCATCAAAAGTATGATTTTGTGTTTTTAATAAATTCTTGTGTTTTTTTTTTTCATATAGCATAATTTGAGGGGAGTCTTCTCCTCCCCCATATTTTTGTCTATAGCCTATTGTTTTGTCATCATCAAAAAGGGGGAGATTGTTGGCTCAAGAGGTTACACTCTCTTGTTTTGTGTTTTGATGATGACAACCAAATAAGAGCTATTTGGTACTAATGAATTTGTTCAAGATAAGTTTCAGGTTTGTACCATGTTTGGAGACCATTGGCTTTGTTTTTGCAAGAACTTCTAAGTTTCACATAGTAAGGAAGGCAAATTGCACAATCAAGGAAGGATCATAGAAGAGAAGGCACTAGCAAGGCATTGGATGGCTCAAAGACTTGAAGATTGCTCAAGGAGTCTTTAATTATTTTGTTTTATAGTTTAGAAGTTTGTTAAAGAATAGTGGATAGGTTTGAAGCTCTATCACACACGTTTTTGCGCACATGTTCAATCCAAAATGTTTTCCTATAATTTATACAAAAATATTTTGCATACAAGATTTAGCCTACAGATATATATTTATGTTTTATACTAATCCCTGTTCAAAGTATTTTTATCAAAATCTTAATCTTTTCTTAAATTCCTTCTAAGTCTGATTTTTGACCAGTTCCGGTCGACTGACCGGTCGACCGAATCTGTGTCAGGTTATACCGGTCGACCGTCCCAGTCGACCGAAGTCCTGGCAGATGCACGTATCCGTGTGCATGTCTGTCGGTCGACCGGGGCGGTCGACCGGACTATAGTTTTTGCTCTCTGGTTTTTCCGGTCGACCGGGCGGTCGACCGTATGCCTGTAAACGGTCATAATTTTGAACTAGCGGTCGACCGCACCAGTCGACCGATCTAGCCATTGAACAGTAACGGGCAGTTTTTAATGAGCTGTTTATTTTTGTCTTTTTGTATTTAAAATTAGTTTAATTAATATATTTTAAACTGATTACCTCCTAAACATCAGTAATTATGTTTTATCCCTAAACCCTAGCCCTCTCCTATAAATAGGGGTGTTTGGGGAGAGATTTAAACAACAATCTTTACAAGAGAAAATTCAAAAGTTTCAAAGTTTAAGGCTTTCAAAAGTTCTTGGTTTTTGTGATAAATTCTCTCAATTTT
Source organism: Agave tequilana (assembly GCA_038442645.1). Taxonomy (NCBI): domain Eukaryota; kingdom Viridiplantae; phylum Streptophyta; class Magnoliopsida; order Asparagales; family Asparagaceae; genus Agave; species Agave tequilana. The sequence continues at coordinate 7,474 of JAVJIF010000647.1, forward strand.
CTGAAGGGTTTTCAAAAGATTTTCTCTGATTTCAATTTCTTTTCCTTTACACACAAAAGAGCTTCAATTCTACTCATTATTCTCTAAGGACCTTTGTAAGGGAAGAGATTTTTGAAAGAGAGAGTTTGTGGTCTTGTGACTACTCAGAGATTCTTGTGATTGTAATTGTGGAGTGGGTACTCCGGTTGTAATTGTTCTTTGTGATAGTGGAAGTAGCTAGAATCCTTCTGGGGAAGGCGGGGAGTAGAGCTGGGTGCTCGAACCTCGATAATATATCCTTGTGTTTGCGATTGGTTTACTTTCTTGCACTCTTTACTTTACTATACTTGCTCTTATTCTTGCTCATCATAATCATTGTCATATTCACTTGCTTGCATTCATCTTGTGAATCTTGATTGGTAATTGTTGTAGCTTTAAATTTTTTAATTTGCCCTTTGATTAGCATTGTCACCTATTCACCCCCCCTCTAGGTGACTTTTCATATATCATCGACCGCATGATGGAATCTTGCTTCGTTTTCTTTCATACAAAGAGACATAGGAAGCACTCATGGAAGTTCACGATGACACGTGCGGAACTCACCAAATCGGACTCAAACTTGGGGACTAACTTCGAAGACTTGGCTACTACAGGCCAAAGATGATTTCTAACGTTGTCACCTACGCTAAACAGTGTCACATCTGTCAGAATCATAGTGATTTCATCCATCAAGTACCAAATCATCTCCATCCGACGTCTTCTTCCTGACCATTTGAGATGTGGGGCATAAATGTCATTGGACCCATAAGTCCCCAACATCTAAAGGACATCGGTTCATTTTTGCCATATCTCATTACTTCTCAAAATAGGCAGAAGCAATTCCCCTCAGAAAAGTGAAGACTTTTGATGTGATCAAGTTTATCAAAAATCACGTCATATACTGCTTTGGCATCCCTCGATGAATTGTTCATGACATTGGGCCTCAATTCGTTAGCCAAGCGTTCCAGATATTCTGCAACAAACTCATAATTTAAAGTGTGTCTTCAATAGCATACTATCCGACCCCAACGATCTTTTAGAAGCTTTCAATAAGGTCATCGGCAAACTTCTCAAGAAATTTGTCTCAAAAATTTAACGTGACTGGGATGAGAAATTAGGTGAATGTCTCTGGGCCTACCGCACAATGGTGAGAACCCCAACGAAAGCTTCACCTTTCTCCATGGTGTACGGGTATGAAGCTGTACTTTCATTAGAGATTCAGATTCTATCTCTACAAATTGCTTTGACAATAGAGATGACGAACGAGGAGAAACGTCGACAGTGACTCCAGGAGTTAGAAGTATTAGTGACAAATGTCTGCAAGCTCAACAACAAATCGAACTTTATCAAGCTCGAATTTTTAGGGCTTTTAATAAGAAAGTTAAGAAACAGATTTTCAAGAAAGGTGACCTTGTCTTAGCAGTCAGATGACCCATGGTCATAACACATAAGACAAAAGGAAAGTTTAACCCCAAGTGGGAAGGACTGTTTGTAGCAGAGTCAGTCTACTCAAATGGGGCTTATCGTCTCACAAATCAAAATGGCAATATGCTTATGATGCCTATCAATGAAAAATGAAGAAGTACTATCCCTGATCAAGTTCAACACTACACCTCTGTTCAAAGAAGTACACCCCAGGATCATGATAATATTATACCTCTGATCAATTGACTATTCTATCCTTTTATAGAAACTTTTCCCCAAACAAAATTACCTCCGACCCTCTCTTATTGTTTAAATGGATTAGGGTTTGGAATCTAAGATATTTGGGAGAGTGCCAAAGAAAGGTGAAGAATTGTTTCTTCAAATGACTACATGATAGATCGATGACAGCGAGCTGATTAAACATCAGGAAATAATGATGCATGATGTAAACATTGAAGAAATAACAAAGACAAAACTATGATTTTTAGCATTGTCACCCTTCTCCACTGATGACGACAAACCAATCGAACATTAGGATCCAATGATGCATGATAATGACATTGAAGAAATGACAAAGGCAAAATACTAGATGTAACCTTGTCACTCTTCTCTACTGCTCACATCGAGCCAACCGAGCGATGAGAGACAATAATATAAATAATAAAGGTAAAATGCTGGTTTTAGCCCTGTTACTCTTCTCTATTGCTAAGATCGCGCTAACCGAACATCAGGAGACAATGATGCATGATGTCAACATCAAAGACATGATGAAGGTAAAACCATCAATTTTAGCTTTGTCACTCTTCTCTAGTATATAGACATGCACCAACCTTCAGTTTAGAAGAATATGTCATATTTTGAAGTCGAGCATGCTTAGACAACAATTTTAGGCACTCTTCTTCCTGATCTGCCTCTCAATTCAGAAGGATAGCTTATGTTGCCTGATTATTTCATATGTAATGGTGACATGTCTCCCTCCTCACGTTCGATCGATCGAAACTCGATTCAACGACCGAGTATCCAAATAATTAGATGAACTAATTGAATAAGTTTATCTGATGACTTATCAAGCTGATGACTTATCAAGCGGAACTCATTGAATAAGGCTCATGATGCATTTTTACATAATCTTTTTAGTGTTTCCACATTCATATAAAGGTATGGCAATCAATCGGCCCCTATAGTGAATGAAATGAGTTTATTTGATGATTTATCAAGCCAAACTTATTGAAGAAGGTTCATGATACATTTTTGCAAAACTTTTTCAGTATTTTCACATTCATATCAAAGTGTAACGACCGAATAAGGATCATAGAGGATTTCACAAGGAATAATAATATCTCGATGAAATCCCCTCGGAGTTTGTATTTACTTCTTTAATCCTCAACGAGACTCTATAAGTCATCTGCGGAGCAAAAAATCAGAAGATACACCATGTTACTTACAGTAATACAACAATCTAATGCCTCCAATGGTTAAGCCTAGAGGAAAGTGTTGGCTTTTAAGCCAAACAAAAAATCCTTGACAACTCATCATGATGAGGAGAATAGCATGGCTAACCCAACTCAAATGGTAGTTGGTAAAAGGCACACCAAATACGTTGATAACTAAGGGTTTGCTAAAATTCTTAAGAGATCGATCACTCCTTTTCTCACTAAAATCCCTTACCAATTCCCTTCTATGAAATGGTAGAATCACAAAAAGTTGTATTCATTTTCCTAATGAAAGTGAAATACAAATCAAGTCTATAACGTTAACATTACACCTTAAATAGTAAAAATTTCAATATATCCCCAATGGATCCAATTCCACTTGTTATTCTCTCTAATAGAATGACTGGTCCACTTAAACTGTGTAGATCAGAAAACTAATTACTGTTATGTTAAACATCACACCTCTAACAGTAATATTGTTACTCTCCATGGAAATCAATGTCTGTCACATTAATAATTACCTCTGACAATTCATCCCTAATCACAAGCAGAGCACTAGTCATGTTAACATTAAATCTCTGACAATAAGACTCCAACATATCCTCAACAAATCAAACTCTACTTGTTATTCTCGTCAATAGAACATCAAGTCTACCAAATTTGTTCAAAACACAAATTCAAATCTTTGTCAAGTTAATATCATACCTCTGACAATCTAATTTGCTCAAGCTGCAAACAAAATCCATTACTGTTGTGTTAAATATCACAACTCTAATAGTATACAAAAATCGGTCAAGTTAACATTACACCTCTGACTAAAATGGCCTAAGTTGCAAATCCGATGTCGGTCAAGTTAACATTACACCTCTGACCAAAATTTACTAAAACCGCAAATCTAATCACTGTTAAGTACAATCTTACACTTCTAACAGTAATCTTCTCAATTTTCTCAATAAAAATGAGACCTTTAGTGCTAAGTTAATATCACACCTTTAACGCATCTCACTATTAAATTTAATACTACATCTCTGCAGTAATTTTCTCGATCTTCTTCACGAAAATGAGACTTTCACTTGCTAAGTTAACATTACATCTCTAGCAAATTTCCCGGTCAAGTTAACATCACAACTCTGACAGTAATTTCTTTTGATTTTTTAATGAAAATGAGATCTTTGTTTAAAATTACACCTTTCCCTATTCAACTTTCCCAGTGGAGACGTTTGATCATTTACTTGCTAAGTTAATATCACACTTCAGGTCTTTTTATAGACCTCGCCAGTAGACGAGATATGCGGTGCAAATCTCGAGCTCAGATCGAGTTGACACGTGGCACTGAGGAGAGCCGCGTCAAGATGACATCTGCGTTCAGAACTCTTCAATGTGATAATTGCATCAAGATGACATCTGCGTCCAGCACTCTTCAACACGATAGTCGCGTTAAGATGACATCCATACCCAAAACTCTCCAATGTGACCTTCGAACAATTACAACGTGACAGTCGTGTCAACATGACAAACGTATTCCAATGAGAACCATATTTTCTCTCTAACACAAAGAGTATGTCTTCACTTTTACAATCAGTTCAACAGTATACTGACAAAACGAAATGACAAATATACTGGTTCAACAGCACACCAACAATCAATCAGAGCTTAGATAAGTTCTAGACTGTGTATCTAGATCTTACGACAATCATTCCTGGAGACTTCAAGCAGTTCAATAGTACACTCACGAAGACTAAAATTCAGAGAAGATCAAGCTCCAGTCACTTCAAGAGATTGCTACTCCAATCATGAAGATCCAAGCCAAATCTGAATTCCAAAATATTTCAAAATCCGTTCCAGTCAACTACGGAGTTTTGAAAAATTTGGAGGGGGTTCTATAAGCTATCTTAAAATTATTGAAGATAAGCCTTCTGACGCAGACCTTACACCAATGTTTCAATTAAAATGCGGACCTCGCGTCCTATGTTGAATGCAAATTTCAGTCAGAAGTGCGTTCCAGCTTCGATCGCGAGCCTATGAGCTCTGTGTTTTAACTTCAAAAGCGAGCTTGTGTGCTTCGTGTTTCAACTTTAACGCGAGCCTGAGTAGCTCTGTGTTCTAACACAGACAGGAGCCTGTAAGCTCCACGATCTGGTGTAACTGACAACTACAACTAGGTTAATTTAAAATCCATATTTTTTGCACATAATGGGGAGTTAATCTCCATTATGGAGAAATTTAAGGGGTCAGTTATACTTCCAAACTCCCCTATAAATAGCTATGAAAGTTATAGAGAAAGGGTTCAAAAAGTTCAGCATTGGTGAAGCTTAAGAAGAGCATTGTTGGCTTCGAGAGTTCAAGACAACAAAAAAGAAGATCCACTCTTTCTAACTTTATTGAGTTCAAGTTTTAAGTCTCTTTGAGGTACTTTTAGCCAATGACGAATGTTGTGCACTTCATAAGTGAACAAGAAGAAGAAAAGATCTAAGATCACGTTTGAGACTCGACTCGTCAACAGAGAATAAGACTCACTCTCCAGCGCTACATGAAGAACCCAAACTTTAAACAAAAAGGAGATCCACTCAAACTTTTCTCTCTTTTGTTATCGGGTTCGATTCATTGTAGTTTTCATCAATCTACAAGAATTTTATTTTGAATTTTTTTGACTAAACAGCAGCGTCTTAAAACTATACCAGTCTGATGAAAGAACCACGGTAACTCAATCATGATCATACATATTTTTTTACTTTGAATTCAATTGCATTAAAACTAAATATTATTTTTTACTTTTGTAAATATAGAAAGAAGACTGTTAAAATATTTGAAGATGATTTCAATAAAAAGATGAGGAAATATTATATTAAGTATGCAAAATGTCTCCAATAGGCTAACCGGTAAATTTAATTTGTAAGATTTATCAATTTTTATTGTTTATTGTAGGAAAACATTAATCTCAAATTTAATTATTTTCATATTTCTACAGTGTGGATTGCGCTATATATGAATTCAAATATAGCGAGTGTATAGCATATGGTGTGTCTTCGATAGTTAATGCTGTAACCGATGCGACTGTATAGAAACTGAGAGGCAAAATTGCATACATGTTACTAGCAGACTAGACAAAAAGTTAGGATGAAGAAACTAAAATAATTAGGAAAATGCAATTTGAAGATTGACATGTAAGGATTTTTTGTATTATAAATGTACACTTTACAAAAAATAATGAATTATTTTGTACATATATTGCACTGGTAATAAGGATTGCGACCAAGGTCACAGTTATTTATAAATCAGATATTATTTATTAAACTGATTTGTTGGATAATAACTAATGACATTTTAAGTGAACTACGACTATGGTTACATTATATACTCATAAATGCTATATTCTTATTGTACATCAGAAGTGCGACACTGGTCACAGTACACATAGAGTATACAAAAATTGCTCTCATTAAGAACTGTGACCGTAGTCACAGTCTTTATTATTGATATGCATTTTACAATATTTTCTTAGTTTTATAAAGTGCGACAAAGTTTCCTGATCCAAATGTTGATTAACATATTTCAAAAATCAAAAAGATAGGTTGAAATATATCCTATCAAGTAAATAGGGTCTTAGTCTTCAATTAAATATATTCTCTCAAGTAAAATACTGCGACTATGATTGCAGTCCATAATTAACTATATTTATAATTGATATCTCGAGCATAGTCGCAATCTTAATAAAAAACACTTCAGTTAAATATACTATATCAAGTTAAAACAATGACAACAGCTACATTCCATAATAAACTATAATGATATATGAAATTGCAACTATGATCGCAGTCCTGACCAAACACTTTGATCGCAGTATATTCAATCAAGTTAAAAACTGCGACAATGGTCACAATTCAAAAGTTAACTACATTAATAGCTAATGCTATAGCCGATACTGGGATCATGATCGCCGTATTCTCAAAACAATAAATTTCACTATATTCAAACAAATTAAAAACTACGACTATGAATGATGTGTGTAACAGAAATGTAAAGTTCATATTGCATTAAAACTGCGACAACAGTAACAGTGAAGAACAAATATATTAACTATTAAGTAAATTACGACTCTAGTTGCAGTTCAGTAAGATCCTTTCTACATTTATATTGCGACCATGATTGTATTCCTTACAAAACGAAAAAGATCGGTACAAAAAGTTTTGTGAAAAGAAATAATTTTTATCACATTTAATTAATATATGTCATGTATAAGAATTACGCAGGATACAATTCATTTTGAAATATTCTTAGCAAAATTGTCACGCTTGCTTCCCAAAATACGTGAAACGAAGTCGCGACGAGAATCGTCGACGTACATACGCGAGGAGAATACCCCACGTATACATGCTAAGTCTAAAGTAACATGAACAAGCTACATAATCACTATAATAAACCAGTATCATAATCACTGCAATAACACATATAAATGTTCACGCATGATGATAATGAATATAAAAATGGAATAACGATGAGTCTGATATATATGGAAGCAAAAAGTTTACAGAAATATGAATAAAAAGGAAGATAAGAATATACCAAAATAGGTAGAGAAAAACTCTAACTCTTCACAACATGTCTGGTCTCACCGGACACCTGATCAATAAAATAAAACATCCAATATCTGGATGTGTAAATTTAGGGTCATCAGAAAGCGACCCAATGAGTGCGTAAAATAAAAGGGGAAGGTGCATGAGCATGTAAAGTGATGAAATGCAATATAATAATAAAACGATCAAGCATGAAGAACACTATAAGCATATGAATAAACAATAATGATAACGGACTACTCTAAAACCATGTAGGAAAGTCAGGTGTCTATCACAGGTGTCTATATATCAAATGGATAAAGTAAGTCAGTCAGTGTTAGAGTCTAGTGTACAATCAAGTGTCCAACAAAGTATACATATATAAAGTAGGCACAATCAATTATAATATATTATGGACAGTTCATTATTATTTTTATGTCAACGAACACCAATTGCCACATACAGCAGACGCATCCCATAGTACGTCTATCACAAGTGCCAATCGAGGTCCTATATTATCGAAACTGATAGAAAGAGACGTTATCCATGCTTTAGGTGGGTTCGCACATACCCGAAACCACGGTCCAATCACCTAGCACTGAATCAGGTCCTACCGCTAGGTAGTCAATAACAATAACAATATGAACAATACGGGATGTCAGTCATCCCCCGAATTCCTACAGTGGAACCGTATCTCGGTTGCGCAACCTGTATCCTAAGTCCACCAAAAATACAATCATTGTCTCCTCTATCAATTTTTTCAATCCCGGTATAAGTTATCTATTACATTATTTATTTATAACAATCAATATCTATGTTATTTTGATTACTGGGATGATACAATGACAATAACAATGTCAATGGTGTTAACAATAACAATGAGAATAATATCACCGCGTAAACGGTAAAGCAATAGAATAATGTATGTGTTACGGTCTGACAATATTCTCTCAGTAATTTCAGTAACATGAAGTAGTACAATGACAAGACATATACCGTCGAATTGATATATAATCTCATATATGACTGATCAAGATCTCATCTACATGTATGCATATAACAATAACTGATCCATCAACTTATAGTCTCAATAGTCATCGTGAACATCAAGTATCAATTCATGTCAAGGTATCTGATACGGTAAACCATCACCTCAATAAATTAATAATCAGTTATTTTGTTTCTGTCGATCTATTGTAGTCCTTTATATTATTAGTATATCCATCCTCTAGTCACCAATATATCAGAGTCTTACATAAACAGTCAGCTACATCTAATCATATTCTCATTATCGAATAATAGTAAGATCATCGATCAAGATCATCACACACTCTCACTTCTATCAAGGTCAATCACAAGATACAACATAAAGAATATATATCTCAGGTCAACTCCAACTCTAACTAAGTCCATACATAGATCCAAGCATTGAGAAAGAATCAGTCTTCTAATAAAGTTGCATCCTATTCTATCAGTCCTCAATATCCAAAAAGGATTCCAATATAACTAATCACCAAACAATTGCCTCATAAATAATTCACATGAAATATATCACTGATTCACAAACATGAACTAGGAAATCACTAGGTCCAGTCAAGTCACAGTCAAAAGTATACCACAAATAATCCTGAGTACAAAATAGTAAACAATCTACACATAAAATGATAGGACAAGAATATCTCAGTGACAAGACAAGGAATCGTTAAGCATATAAATATCAGGATACATCTGATCCATCAAATGTAGTCTATCTAAACTCTCTCTCGGTATGATAATACAGGTCTAGTAATCTACTACCCATGTTTAAAATTTACTATTCCACTAATCCGATCTATCCCAACCTCGAGTCAAGTTTTATCCCAATTACAATCATTAATAAGTCCAGGTATCAACTATTGAATAACTAACTCAATATTAGGTTAAAAATCTATCGAATACATTCCAATCCCTAACACTATTACTCTGGTATAGATACCATCTATGGGAGCATGGCCATGAACAAAATAATGCAGACTAATATATACATTTTCCTGAAATAATAAGATAGAACGCTGAAACTAAAATAGACCAATAAATAAACACTAACATAAAATGATACGATTTTGGATTCGAATCGCCATCTGGTCTACACTGCATGAAACAGTATCAACCTCTGAATCATCTCATGGATCGGTCTTCGAATCGCTAGTGTATCGGGTTCACAGTGAGCACGAATCTGAATCGGGTCTGGGTCTCTTGTAAACGCGACTCCAGTCTGTTATACAACTAAAACGCACATAATTACACGTGCATCCACACATAAACACAAGTGCACACTTGTATACATACCCATATACATAACATACATATACACAGCACCCAATACATACATACGTACATGCAAATACATGTACATGAACACATAACACACCTATATGTGTGTGTGTGTGTGTGTATGTATATATATATGTACATACATACATACATATATATATGTGTGTGTGTATATATATATATGTATATATATATATATATGTATATATATATATATGTATATATATATATATATGTATATATATATATATATGTATATATATATATGTATATATATATATATATATGTATATATATATATATATATATATATATATATATATATATATATATATATATATATAGTGAGTTGATCCCCTAAGAACGGTTCTCACGAATTCATGTGAGAACTTTCACGTGGGCCGTCGGATCTGATTGAGATCTAGTTTTACTTGATTTGATCTATCAGATCCGACGACCCACGTGAAAGTTCTAACAGAAATCCATGAGAACCGTTCTTAGAGGATCAGCTCCCTATATATATATATATATATATATATATATATATATATATATATATATATATATATATATATATATATATATATATATATATATATATAGATATATACATATATATAGATATATATACATACACACCCACACACACCCACACACACAGAGATGTATATATCACAAACACTTACACATATGCATACACTTATACACATGCATGCATGCATGCATGCATACATACATACATATATGTATAGATGTATGTATGTGTGTGTGTGTATAGAGGGAGAGAGACACACACACACATGCATGCACAAAAAAAAAACACACATACACGCACATTGCATAACCCCAACACAATACATGCATACTAACACATTTAACACGCAAACATGCATACTAACACATATATGCATGCATCCGTTGCAAACATAAACATACCGACACACACACACACACACACACACACACACACACACACACACACTAACTCACTCACTCTAATAGCACACTAATATAACACAAAAATGAAAGAGGGAACCACTCACAGCCATGGCAAAGGTTTGTCGATGGCGATCGGTGGAGACGGAAGCCGCAGAGGATGACAGTGGCTCATAGATCTCACCGGAAAGTATGCGGGTGTGCTCGTGCTCACTAGCAGAGGAGGACGGTGACTCACAGAGAGATGAGAGGTTGCCATAGTAGTGATGAAGGAGGAGGGGATGCAGTTATGGGGTATTTGGCCATGGTAGGTCTACGACCATGGGATGGTGTGTGAGGCCAAGGAACTACACAAGGGAAAATGGCTCGAGTGTTGGAGATGGAAGGTGGGCTGCTTGGGGTGAGGCTCGACAGATTAGAGGGGGTTCGGCTGGTGCACTGTAGGCTCGACCTTGCTGCAGCAGGCCAGGGATAGGGAAGGAGTAAGTGGGAGTGCTCGGGGTGCTCTCATGGCCAATAGAGACATGGAGGGCATGGAGGAGAGAAGGTGCAGCCTTGGGTTGGTTTGCTGGTGAAGGCCATGGGAGGAGGGGATTCCATGGGTGCTGCAAGGTGGTGGGGGACGACAGCTTGGGGGGTATGGTGTACTGCAATATGAAGAAGAAGGGAATAATAAGAATAGGATTTGGTTAGTATTAGAATTGTGTTGTTATGATTAGTTAGGATTGATTTGATTTGATTGGATTTAGGATTATAATGGTTTTGGGTTTGGGCCTCAGGTCTTGGTTTCCTGGGATGGACAAGGAAAAAGAAAATGAAAAAGAAATAAAGAAATGGAAGTGGGCTTGGGCTTCCTTATACATAAACAAAAAATCAACTAATAACAATAACATATTAATCACAATTCTAAACAGTCACTAAAGGTAACCCACATGAAATAATAATAAATCCTTTTAATACAGATTATATATACTTAATAAAATATTATTATACATATTAAATCATGTATTAGAAATCATAGGTATTACAAAAATGAGCTTAATTTTCTTCTCAGTCGCTAATCCTATTTTCTTTGCGAATAAAAAGAGCAATCTATGTGATAATAAAAAAACATGCATCAAAAAAATAAACAAAAAAATGTTGTAAATGTTTGAAACAGGAAATTAAAATGTGTATGATACAAGAGAAAGATGTCATGCCAATATCGACAACCGGTCCTATAATAGCCCAACTGTTGACAATTTCTACGTTTACGCTACTTCACCTCCTTCTGTAATAGAGAATATTCAAATTTAGACTTTATCCTGGATGCACTTTTGGGCCTCCTCTTTGTAGGCACAGGACCAAGAGGATTACAGATTGTTATTTTTCACCATCTTTCAATACCACCACTGAAGTATTAGATCCAATACTAGTTTCACTCTGTGATGATTGATCATTCAATATCTTGAATTTGAAGTCCTTACTGGTTTCTATAGCAAATTCTTCCAACACACTATCCAACTTGAAAAATTAGATATCTGAATCGATATAATTTCAAAATTTTCATTAAATTTGAAATGAAGTGCCACAATCTTATAGTACCTCGCAGATCTGTATTATCTTTATTTTGACATTTTTATAGCATTTTCAATTTTAACATTCTTATATCGAGCATCCAATCTCTACCTCTGTAGTATATAAGATTCTGGAATATAATTAACATAACCACATCATAAGATGCACATAATATGTTTACAAAGAATTCTCTTGGTTTCAAGTAAGGCACAAACTGAAGCTTACCGCAAATCTCATAACTGACTTTGTCCCATTGAAAATCACCTAGAGGGAGTTGAATAGGTGATGGCTATACTTAATGGCAAATAATGCAGAATAAAAAATAAATTAGCAATAAACACAAACAACTAGATATATTTTGCAATAGAGTAAGCAATATAAGTGCAAGTAAAGTAAGAGAGTAGAGTTTAGAGAGAATGTGGACAATCACATACACAAGAATATGTTTCGAGCTTCGAGCCACCGCTCTATGTCCCCTCCTTCAACACGATGAAAGATTTCCACTATGAGCGATCCCATCGGATCGTCAATCAATTACAATTTCTCACTAGAACTCTTCGGACACACTTGTATTCTCTCACGGTGTCACAACACCAACTTGGAGCTCACTAGCTCGCTCGACGTCGCAACCTCTACAACTTCTCAATCGAAGAAAACGGTGATAACACTTGACCACAAAGGTAGCTCAAAAGCACAACCCTACAATCAAGATGAGGAAATGAAACCCTTGGGATTGTGTAGTGCTAAATATCAAGTAGAGAAGTAGAGGAAATGGCTCAAGCTAAAAATACTAAAGCTTTGGAAATAGTTGGCTCAAGAAAATTCTTTTTGCATAGAGGCTAAACTTTGAAAAACTTGATATAAGGCTTGTAAATCTTGTTCTTGAGTTGTTTCATATTCGCCATATTTATAGGGGATGAAAATGAGGTTAGAAAACCCAATAGATCCGTTAGGAGAAGACCCAACAAAAGACAAAACAGAAACTAGTTATTGGGAGCAAACTCAGCAGGTTTCTCTGCTGTCAGTCGATCGGGCGGTCGACTGCCAGCGGTCGGATTTCTGACCGTTAGGAAAGCGATCGATCGGTCGGTCGACCGTGGATCCCAAACAGAGAGCTAAAACTCTCTGTTGGTCGATCGGCACGGTCGACCGGAATAAACAGAGAGCACTGCTCTTGCTTCTGGTCGACCGGTTGGTCGACCGATGTGCACGCCTGCACAGCGGTCGACCGCCCGGTCGACCGATAGAGCAGTTTTGTTCTGCCAGCGGTCGACCGTGCGGTCGATCGGACAAGGTCAAAAGTCTGATTTTGGAAATCTTTTTGAAGTCTATATTTTTTTCAATAAAGTTTCTTTTGATAGGTAGACACAAAATAGAGTTCTAGGGCTATAAATAATAGGAGTGTGATCATAGGTCAACACCAAATAGATTAGAACCATATTTTGATAAAAAAATCTTTTCTAAAGTAAAATCGTTTTTCCAAAACATGTTTTTCCAAAAACTGATTTTCTGAAACTTTGTTTTTCTGAAGCTCGGTAAGAATCGGATAATAAATTTTTGCTTGAGATATGAAATGTGTGTGTGTGACAATCCCATAAGTTATCAACCTCTATCATCTTGATTTTGACAAATGACTATAAATCCTAACTAAAATGAAACATGCAAAGATACAAATCTTGAAAATGGTCTTCTTGATATGCTTGTTCCTTTAGCTCTTCTAGTGTGCTAGCCTCTGGGATCTAAATCTTCTTGGCTTCCAAAAGTGTGAGTCTTGTGATGGAGCCGAAATGCAACATATGATTTTTACCTGAAACTTAATTAAACAACTTTGTTAATACTTAACTACATATGGTTTGTTATCATCAAAACTTAGGGCTAATGGCCTTTGGGCCAACATCTCCCCCTTTTTGAAGATGACAAAACATATGGAGTTATTTTGGGTAAAGACTTTAAGTGAAGCTCCCCCTTAACACATGCATATATAAGAATAAGATATAAAGAGCTAAATGCATAACAAAGGCATATACAAAGGATACAGTTAGATTCATATGCCAACCATCTATGCATAGTAATGATACACAAATATGAAAGTATGCATACATGGTTACCTCCATCCATCCGATAATACCTCCAACCTCCAAAGTAAGTGGTAGATGATGATTGAATCAACAAGCGACAACAATACACACATACCACACATGGAGACAATAAAGATAACTGCCATAACATAAATAAAGATGTTCATACATGCTAAGAGATTCATGCCAACCTCAAAAACCAAATACAAACAAACACATAAAGCATATGTCCATAACACAAACTCCATAGCCAAATCCAAATACAGAAAGTAAAATATAAAAGCTAACTCCCCAGATAACTCTATCTCACAATAACTCTCCCCCTTTTTGTCATCAACAAAAGGGGTCAATGCTTCGGAAAATCTAAGTCCTCTGGGGAAGCAGGTGGCTCAGGAACAGCAGGAGGAGGAACCCATGCGGTGAAAGGAGGACCGGTGGAAGGAAGTGGCTGGGAGCGACCACTAGGAAGAGGAGCAGGCCAATTAAACCTGTTGTAGATGTCACCGATACAGGTATGCATGTAGCAAACGGAGTCACAGATGTTATTGAGGTCTTTATCCAATCGTTGCTCCAGCCGCTGAAAGTTAGCGGTCATCTCAGCGGACATCTGCTAGCGGTGCTCCCGAAGATGAGGGGATATAGCTAGGTAGGGATCAAAAGAAGCAGAAGAAGCAGATGAAGATCCAGGAACAGCTGGAATGATAGGCTGCGGCTGAGGAGCAGGAGGACGCTCCCGAGCATGCATCCTCTTGAGGAGGGTGCTGTTTATGTCAATTGACGGTTCAACTGACCGTTCAGTGGAGAGATAAAATCTGAGTTATTTTAGGAGACGAGTAATAAGCATCCCAAATGGCAAGTGCCGGTTTGGGACCAGAAGGTGATCCTATGTCATATAATCGATGATGAGTTTCAGAATATTGATTCTAATGCCTTTCAGAAGGCAGTAGATCACAAGAGGTGCAGAACCCCTAGCGTGACTATACTCTCCTGATTTTGGTAGGAGGTTATAGAACACGATCTTAGTGAAGACTTGGGCGATGAGAGTATAGTACTTCACCTCCTCATTCCTAACTAAGCCAGGGTTATCTGTTGGCCCAAGGCCTTCCACTCTAGTTTGATGATGATTAACTCATGTAGTTATGTGTACTAATAATCTTGTGATTTTAGTTTCAGATCTTTAATCAAGTTATTAGTAGGTGATTAGCTTCAACAAGATGATTTGGAAGCTACCCACATGTTGATTCAAGAGCCCAAGCGTCAAAGATCATATATAGCACTTGCTCGGTGGATCAAAGAGTTTTGGATCGAGTCGGCTTGGAGATTGCGCTCTACAAGAAGACATCGGTACCATAGTTTAGTTTTGGGTTTAGATCCTAATTGTAAAGATTAGAATAGTATGATAAGCTCAAGTTCACAACACACACGTTTCATGTTTTGAATATTGGTTTTTGGTTTTTTCGGTTTTAGATTTAACCGATCTTGGTTTTTATGAATAGATAGATCAAAACAAGTTTACATGGTTTAATGTATATATGATTTGTTCTATATACATGCATGCTTTAATTTCCTAGACAAACTTAGTTTTGACTCCTTTATTCATGTGTTATATGTTTTGGTATTTTTGACAAAACATATTTTGGAATTAATGACAAAAACTATGATATATATTTGTTTCATATATATTGGATTTCTATCCATATGCATCATGCTTCAAAGTGTTTAATTATCATGTTTTTGTATCTGGAAGTGTTTTGGACAAAATGTATTTTCTATTCAAGAATCCAAGTTTTAGAAAATACAAGGTTTGGTTTTTGGTAAAAATGAAAAGACATAAAAATAGTTTTAATTGCTTGATATTTGAGTCAAAACTTTTATCACATGTTTATATATCAATGCAATTTGACAAAACTATTTTTGGGGATTTTTAGTAATTTATAAGAATTTATTGGATATTTATTTCCCCAGATTTCTGACCTGTTTTGGTGTCTGCCAGGCTGATCGGTCGACCGGTACGGTCGACCGCACCTGTAGACGGTCGACTGTATGGGTCGACCGACGTGCACAGAAACGTGCACGCTGGCTACACCTTTAGCCGGTCGACCGTGCCGGTCGACCGACTGAGAGCAAGTTTGCTCTCTGTTTGTTTGGGTCGACCGGGCGGTCGACCGCTAGCGCCAACGGGTCAAAAATTGACCGTTGGGCGGTCGACCGGGCGGTCGACCGTGAGGGTAATTCTGGCAAAAATTACAGCCAACGGCTATTTTCTGGATTAGCCTATAAATACCCCATTTGTAAGAGTTTTTCTCTAAGAATTTTTGTGCGAATTTTTACATACTCTCTGGTGTTTTTACAGCATTAAAAAGAAGTTTTTGAGCTTGATTTGAACAATCTTTTGGTGTTTTCTTTAGGGTTTGAAAAATCAAAGAAAAGGATTTTGGGAAAAGCTTTTGAATTGAACTTCTCTATCTTGGTTTCATTTATTTCCCAAAGATTTTCTTTGAGTTTCTGGTTTCAAATCCCTTGGTTTTCTCCACACTTGAGCTAAAATCTACTATCTTTTCTATAGGATTTTGTGTGGGGAAAAAGAGATTGTTTTGTGGTTGTTGTTTAAACCACTAAGTTGTAAACCCAATTCTTGCTTTGTGCCATTTCCCTCATTGTGTTGAGGAGGTTGTGCTATTTGGGTTGTGAGGTGATTTTTGTAAGCTTTGTGCTAATCCCTCAAGTTGTGAGGTGATAGTTTGTTTGGCTTGGAGTTGTGCCTCAAGGAGGAGGTTGTGTTTGTAAGGAGAGGAGTTGGGTACTCCTTGTATTGTGATTGCCCCAAATCCTCGGTGGAGGTTCCCTTTGTGGGAGTCCTTTGTGGACAAGCTAGTGGATTGGAAATCCTTCGTGTGTCGAAGGCGGGGATGTAGAGCTGGGTGCTCGAACCTCGGAACATATCTTGTTGTTTGCGCTTGATCCATTGACTCTCTCTAACTCTCTCTTTACTTTGTGCCTTGCATCTATTTATATTGCTCATTCATATTTGCTTGGCTTGGTTGTGTGTGCATCATTTGTTGATCACACTTGAGTGTAATTTGCATTAAGTTTTTAAATTCCGCATTTAGTTCACTAGATTAGCATCGTCACCTATTCACCCCCCTCTAGGTGACTTTTCAATTGGTATCAGAGCTAGCGTTCCTGATATTCAGGTTTAACCACCTAGGAGTGAGATCTTGGTTTGCTAATCTTCATTTGCATTTTCATTTGCACACATTTAGTTTGCACTTATGGCTAGCCCTTCTATGTTTGATCATTTTAGACTTGATGCTTGGAAGGCTAATATGACTAAACATTTAAAAGACCTAGGACATCTAGTTTATCAAGCCATTACCATAGAATCCCTCCCAAATAGTAGCAAGCATAAGAAGGCCAATGCATTAGCACTTAGGGCAATTAGAGCATCTCTAAATGAACATTTATTACATGTTTTTGATCGTTATGATTCGGCTTTTGCAGTTTGGAGCATCTTGACTTCTCCCGAGCTTCCAAGGATTATCAACAAGATGAGGAGATCTAAGAGAGAAAAGTCCGAAGAGCAATGCCTCATGGTCCAAGGGAAGAACTCCCTTGAGGTACAATCGGATTCTCAAATAGATGATAGCTCTAGTTCATATTGTCATGGATGTTTTGAAGTTCAAACTTTGAATATGGAACTTGTTCAAAAGCTTGAGAATTTTTTAGAAGAACATGATTTGTTGAAAGATGATATTCTTGTTTTGAAAATGAATTAAAGGATTTATGTTCTAATTTTGAATTGATGTTGCAAGAGAAGGAAGAGATTGCAAGTGAATGTGACTCACTTAAATCTCAACTCGAACTTGCTTTAAAGGAAAATGAATTTTTGAAAAACAAAATGATTGTGATGATGTTGTAAAGCACAATGAGATTTTATCTTCAAATTGGATTTTACTTTTAAAGAAAATCTCACTTTGAAAAATGATATTGATGCAATTACAAAAGATTTGGATTTGGTTTTGATTAAAAATAAATCCTTGCAAAAAGAGATTGATGTTTGCCATGCTAGTGTAGCTTCTTGTTCTAGCACACCTATAGCATGCTCCACTTTGTCTTCTAACATAGAAAATGATATAAATAATTTGAAGAAAAGTGTTGATTGTTTGGGCTCCACTTTGAGCCAATGTGCTTTAATCACACTCGTTTGGAATCCTTGGTTCGCAAGAAACAAGCTCCAACTATGCATGCACACCCATCACGGCATACACATGCTCATCACGGACACAATCATAACATGTATGCTCATGTGTACTCTTGTACACATTGTGGTCGAAAAGGCCACCTTGCTAGATTTTGCTATGATAGATTACATATTGAAAATTTAGCAACTAATCTTGTTTGGGTTAGGAGAGATACTAACCCCCGTGGACCCACAAGAAAATGGGTACCAAGGTCCACCTCTTTGATGTTTGATGTAGGTGGAGGCTCTCGCATAACGTGAGAGTGTTGGTGCCTTGAGGTGGATGCATTCTAAGCCAAAAAGGAGAACCATTTGGATGCTTCACTCTCAAGGAGATTAGGTGGGAGGACCACCGGGTGTTTTGGAGACATGGAGAGTTGCCCCTTCGGTTTTGGTAACAATCCCTTACTCCATTTAGTGTTTACATACTTTTTACGTTCATTTTTTTTTGCATGTTGTGTTTTGTTATGCTTGTGCCATGTTCATTAGATTAAGATTGTACATGTTTAGCTACTTGAGCACCCATGCTTCATATGGATCTATATTTAGTGTCTCACCTTGTTTAAACTAACATGTATGCTCTAGATCTAGTGCACATGCATATGCATAATGATCATTTGATGTTCATGATTGTATGACTTTCATTTTAATGATTCATGTTTTGAATAGTGTGTTTTGCTATGCATGTATTGCAATTTGAAATCACCATTGTTTAGATGAACCCATAATTTGTGTTTTCACAATTGTTTTGATATTATGATTCTTATAGCATGTGGATTTACATAATGATCTTTTTAGAATATTGATTGATTTATGACTCGTTTTATGCTTAATAATTTGGATATATGCTTAGATGTTAGTTTTCATTAAAACTAGGATTTATACTTGTACATAGAATGGGCCACAAATAAACCTTTATATATGTTTGTGCTTGGATGCCTATTTGTACCCATTAGATGTTCTAGTGTAGTCTAGTTTTGATGATTCATGCATTCAAACATGTATTCCTATTTTTGATGTGTTTTCTAAGATTAGATGTTTTCACTTCATGTATATGTCTAATTTGCCAAACCATAAGATATACATGTATGCCCCTTGAGTCATTTGCTTTTCATGCAAATCTATATTTTGGACTCAATTGTGTTTAGGGATATGTATGTATACTTTTGTTTTGTCAAAACATACGTATGCCTTGAAGTTTAATTTGTTATGATGATTTTCGTGTCATTGAGGACATTTCCTTTAGTAAAGAAGAGTTAGTTTTTCATGTGTTCATATTTTAAAGAATTTCAATCGAGCTTGATTATCCATTTTCATGATGATATGTTTCTCACAACACTTGTACACTCACCTTATTTTGATGTTTTCTCATGATTTGATTTTCATGAGTACTATTGGTGCCATATAGATTTTGAGTGTTTGGTGATCATGTGATTCTCATGTTTCATGAAAATCTTTGTGTTTTATCTTGAAGGATTTCGTACTAGTTTTAAAATTTTTTCCTATAACTAGTTCATATTCTTCACAATGGTAGAGATTTTCAAACAAAGCTTATTTTCAAACCTATTTTTGAAAACCCTACCTTTTATGGGCGGTTGGATGGGAGATCATGCTCACGTATGCTTAATAGTGTAAATCTTTTTAAACTTGATCATGAAATGGGTGGTAGTTGATATGAGTCATACACTTGATCTTATTGTTGTTTCAATTGGTATCATTGAATTCTTTCAATTGGTATCAATCTTGACATTCTTTTGTATACTCATATATGTTTTGTTTTATATATATGTATGCTTACACTTCATATAGTATCAATTTCAATTGGTATCTATTTCTTACATACATATATAGATGATTTATTTGTGCTTATTATATCCCTATATCTTGAAGCACAAATTTTGGTTATGTTAAGCTTGAGTTTTTCCATATACAAGCTTTATCATAATTTTAAGATTGCTAAGCTTGAATTTTTAATGAATATCATGTTTCAATTGATTTAATTTTCAATTGGTATCTTATTTCAAGCCTATGCATATTTTCTTTTGGTATTTCATAAAGGGGGAGAAACTCGTATTTTATATTTCAATTGGTATTTGGTTTACCATTGTTTTTGTTTCCCACTCCCTAACTTTATGATATTAAAGTAATTGGTATCATATGCTTATAATGAAAAATATCTTCTTTTGGTATCAAGAAGCTATTTGTTTCCTTAAATTTGGTATCAATTTTTTATTATCTATTGGTATCAAGTTTACATTACATGTTTTCATTTTGATATAAAATGTTATTTTGTTTCAATGCCTTGTTTTATTTCAAATAGGATTTGGCATTTCTCAAAGTTTGTTATTTTCAATTGATATCATATTGACCTTGGTTTTACCCCTTGGAATAATTTATTGCTTCTTTGTTTTGAAGATTTAGGGGGAGAAGTATTTGTTTTCATTATGTTTGTTTGTACCCCTTTGTTGATGATTGACAAAAAGGGGGAGAAGAATTTGTAGTTTATATGCATGATTGATTTATGCATATGTTTTAGTTGGTTTTCATTAGTAATAATATGTTGGTTTCAATATTATTGTTTTATTGATATCAAGAGCATGTTTCATTATTTATGTTTTATTTTAATTGTATATATGTGTTTAAGAACATTCATTGCATATCTTATATGTTTTATTGTTATGCATGAGTTAAGGGGGAGCTTCTTTGAAGCTTTACTTTAATCATGCATATATAACTCCATGAGTTTTGTCATCATCAAAAAGGGGGAGATTGTTGGCCCAAAGGCCTTCCACTCTAGTTTTGATGATGATTAACTCATGTAGTTATGTGTACTAATAATCTTGTGATTTTAGTTTCAGATCTTTAATCAAGTTATTAGTAGGTGATTAGCTTCAACAAGATGATTTGGAAGCTACCCACATGTTGATTCAAGAGCCCAAGCGTCAAAGATCATATATAGCACTTGCTCGGTGGATCAAAGAGTTTTGGATCGAGTCGGCTTGGAGATTGCGCTCTACAAGAAGACATCGGTACCATAGTTTAGTTTTGGGTTTAGATCCTAATTGTAAATATTAGAATAGTATGATAAGCTCAAGTTCACAACACACACGTTTCATGTTTTGAATATTAGTTTTTGGTTTTTCGGTTTTAGGTTTAACCGATCTTGGTTTTTATGAATAGATAGATCAAAACAAGTTTACATGGTTTAATGTATATATGATTTGTTCTATATACATGCATGCTTTAATTTCCTAGACAAACTTAGTTTTGACTCCTTTATTCATGTGTTATATGTTTTGGTATTTTTGACAAAACATATTTTGGAATTAATGACAAAAACTATGATATATATTTGTTTCATATATATTGGATTTCTATCCATATGCATCATGCTTCAAAGTGTTTAATTATCATGTTTTTGTATCTGGAAGTGTTTTGGACAAAATGTATTTTCTATTCAAGAATCCAAGTTTTAGAAAATACAAGGTTTGGTTTTTGGTAAAAATGAAAAGACATAAAAATAGTTTTAATTGCTTGATATTTGAGTCAAAACTTTTATCACATGTTTATATATCAATGCAATTTGACAAAACTATTTTTGGGGATTTTTAGTAATTTATAAGAATTTATTGGATATTTATTTCCCCAGATTTCTGACCTGTTTTGGTGTCTGCCAGGCTGATCGGTCGACCGGTACGGTCGACTGCACCTGTAGACGGTCGACCGTATGGGTCGACCGACGTGCACAGAAACGTGCACGCTGGCTACACCTTTAGCCGGTCGACCGTGCCGGTCGACCGACTGAGAGCAAGTTTGCTCTCTGTTTGTTTGGGTCGACCGGGCGGTCGACCGCTAGCGCCAACGGGTCAAAAATTGACCGTTGGGCGGTCGACCGGGCGGTCGACCGTGAGGGTAATTCTGGCAAAAATTACAGCCAACGGCTATTTTCTGGATTAGCCTATAAATACCCCATTTGTAAGAGTTTTTCTCTAAGAATTTTTGTGCGAATTTTTACATACTCTCTGGTGTTTTTACAGCATTAAAAAGAAGTTTTTGAGCTTGATTTGAACAATCTTTTTGGTGTTTTCTTTAGGGTTTGAAAAATCAAAGAAAAGGATTTTGGGAAAAGCTTTTGAATTGAACTTCTCTATCTTGGTTTCATTTATTTCCCAAAGATTTTCTTTGAGTTGCTGGTTTCAAATCCCTTGGTTTTCTCCACACTTGAGCTAAAATCTACTATCTTTTCTATAGGATTTTGTGTGGGGAAAAAGAGATTGTTTTGTGGTTGTTGTTTAAACCACTAAGTTGTAAACCCAATTCTTGCTTTGTGCCATTTCCCTCATTGTGTTGAGGAGGTTGTGCTATTTGGGTTGTGAGGTGATTTTTGTAAGCTTTGTGCTAATCCCTCAAGTTGTGAGGTGATAGTTTGTTTGGCTTGGAGTTGTGCCTCAAGGAGGAGGTTGTGTTTGTAAGGAGAGGAGTTGGGTACTCCTTGTATTGTGATTGCCCCAAATCCTCGGTGGAGGTTCCCTTTGTGGGAGTCCTTTGTGGACAAGCTAGTGGATTGAAAATCCTTCGTGTGTCGAAGGCGGGGATGTAGAGCTGGGTGCTCGAACCTCGGAACATATCTTGTTGTTTGCGCTTGATCCATTGACTCTCTCTAACTCTCTCTTTACTTTGTGCCTTGCATCTATTATATTGCTCATTCATATTTGCTTGGCTTGGTTGTGTGTGCATCATTTGTTGATCACACTTGAGTGTAATTTGCATTAAGTTTTTAAATTTCGCATTTAGTTCACTAGATTAGCATCGTCACCTATTCACCCCCCTCTAGGTGACTTTTCATTATCATCATCGTGAAGTAAAATATAGGCGGTATGGACAGACTCACCGTCAGGATATGCAAAGTCATGAAGATCTACATTGTAAATGTCTACCCCTCACAGAAGAGGTGTAGGAGACTTGCAAATTTTTCAAAGGAAATATTTATGTCTCTACCCATGACTCTACACCTGATATGATTCTGTTGGAAGGACAGGTTAGAGTAATGCACCAGTTTAGGATAAATAGGTTCTTTTATGGTAACAAAATTTTCAAGTGAACTGGAGCCTAGGATATTTGCAAGATTGAGATGCTCAAAGTCACTGAGCACCACAGTCCTACCAGAGATTACATTTTTACAGGAAATTAGGGTATACCTATGAGATGCATTTTGGAATATAAAAGGGTTGGACGAAGATTCAGGGGTTTTCCCCTTTTCAGATCTGGACCTTTTCGACATGATGAAGAATTAAACAGGATAAAGGCACGATAATAGCACGAATTAAAGATGGATAAACAAGAATAATAGAGAAATTTTAAGAGATTGAGGAGTTTATACCTCAAAATCCACAAGAAATTCCCGAAAAATAGCAGAGCTAGAGCCTGAGAATGATTTCAACAATTTTTATGGAAGAAATTTTGGGTTTGGAGGAGTTGAAATAGGTTGGATTGGGTTTGGGAGGAGAAGAATAGAAGAGGGGAAGAAGAGAATTCGGTGGAGAGAAGAGAGAATGAGAGAAATTTAGGGGTTAGGGTTTTTAAAGAACTGGGTAAAACACAGTTTTTACCTGACTCCCGGTCAACTGCGCGGTCGACCGGCAGAAACTGAGAGCAAACTCGGTTTCAGTCGGTCGACTGGCGTCGGGTTGAATTTTTTTTTGATATTTCAGGGTATAGCGGTCGACCAGGACTATGACAGGCTTACTCGGTCGACCGTAACTCCTAAAAACAGTTTAAATTTTATTTTCTTGTAATGTGAAATAAGAAACTGATATGTTTTACACATAAAACAGGAAAACCATGTTAAAATTTTAATTGGCATGAAAAACACATAAAATTTTAATTTAAATAAATATATATTAATAATTAAGCCATAAAATTGAGATATTGAAGCCGAATACCCCTTTAAAGGTTCTGAACTTCTCCTCGTCATTACTCTAGATAAGAGTTGAGGCGCGCAATTGCTATCTCAATTTATTTGCTTAATTTTGGTTAAATAAATATTTATTTTTGACAATCTACTTATAAAAACATTTATTAATCAAGTAGAAAATACTTTATACATGGACAAACAAATATGACTAGTATAAAAGCACAACAAATATACAATCTCAACTCTAGTCAAGATACAAAAAAAATGAGGATATGCAAGTTTATATAAGTAAAGCATATTATCACAAAATAAACTAGCAAACCCTAAGCATGTATATATCTAGCAAAAAATATCTTAAGTGGAGAAATTATCAAACCACGGGCAATCTCAAAATAGGTGCCTCTTTGATAGTGATGCAAGTGACGATTTATTTGTTAAGCTTTGATCCATCCACCACCCGGGCACCATCTCCCCCTAAGTCTTGGAGGAGGACGACACACTTGTATCAATCAAGCTTGGCGAGTCTTTTGGTACCCAAATCTTTTTGGGTCTTGTGGGTTAGTATTTTCTCGAGCCCAAACATTTTTATTAGTCATATTTAGTTTAGCATAACAAAATTTTGTCAAATGGCCTTTGCGGCCACAATGTGCACATGTATATATCTTTCCAAACAAAAATGCATGCGTGTATGAGTGAGCATGTTTTTGTGAGTGTGCATGTGTGTTTGATGGATGAGGAGTGTGTTTCCTTTGATTTTTCCCTTAGGAAACATAGATGCAAACTTAGTCATGTCAAATGCACACTTTTTCAAAGTTGTATCTAAAACATCAATGCGTTTTTGAATGTCCAAAAATTCATTTTTATTACAAGAAATAATTGGGCTTTTGCCCTTATAAGTAGTTTTATATTTTTTAAAATCTATTTTCATTTTCTCAAAAGATTTTGACAAATCATTTTTCTCATTCAAAACAATCTCAAATTTATTCTTTAATAAATCATTTTCTTTTTTCAACTTTTTATTTTGAGCAATGGAAATTTCATATCTATTTTGTAATTCTTCAAAAAATTGAGCTCCATAGTCAAATCCTCATCTTCTAAAGAGTTTTCTAGGTTTACCTCGGAAGCTTCATCACCATGTGCCATGAAGCACATATATGCAGTGTCGATCTCATCTTCAGATTCTGTTTCCGAGTCATCCCACATGGCCACCATCGCCTTCTTCTTCTTTTGGAAGTTCTTGGAGCTTGTAGCTTGTAAAGATGGGCAATCTGCAATTAGATGTCCCGTCTTTTTGCAATGGAAGCACGGACCCATTTCTCCCCTTTTCTTGTCAAGTCTTCCTTGAGGTCTTCCTCTTCGGAAGTTGCTTTGTCTACCTTTCTTGTAGAACATCTTGCCCACTTTTCTAATGAGCATGGCAAAGTCCACATCGTAGTCTTCTGATGATTCTTCTTCATTATAAGAGGATGGAGTCGCCTTGAAAGCTATTGCTTTCTTCTTTGGAGCCTCCCTTTCTTTTCTCACCTTCATCCCCATCTCATGGGTTTTGAGATTACCGATGAAGCCGGAGAAGTCCATCTCCTCCCTATCATTGAGCTCTTTGAGTGTGGTTGCCTTGACTTTCCAAAATTTAGGAAGAGCTCTAATGACCTTCCGGATCTTTTGGTCATTGTCAATTTTATCACCTAAAAAGGATAAAACATTAGTAATCTTGGTGAAACGAATGAGCATTTCATCTATACTTTCATTTTCAAGCATGTAGAAATTCTCATATTAAGAACAGAGCAAGTCAATTTTGAATCTCTTGACTTGCGACGTCCCCTCATGAGTAACGATAAGAATATTTCAAACTTCATAAGCAGATTTACAATCAATCACACGAGAAAGATCATCTTCATTTAATGCTTGTGTAAGTGCATATTGGGCTCTAGCATTGCCCTCATAATCCTTAGCGGTTGCTTCGGACCATGTACTCTCATCATCGTGAGGTTCAACAAATTCTTTGGTAATGGATTTTGCAATTTTAACTCCTAGGGACTTTAGGAATAGGTTCATTTTGACCTTCCATATGAAGAAGTTCAACCAATCAAATTTGGGTGGGGATTTGATGCTAGAGAAGTCAAGTGATGCCATGAAAACAAGTTTAGTGCACAAACAAGTAAACATGCAACAAATAAATATATCCAAATAAAGAGGATCTCCCTAAGGTGGTTAAACCAAAAGCTAGGGTTAGGCTCTGATACCAATCGAAAATCACATAGAGGTGGGGTGAATAGGGGATGACTATACTTAATGGCAAATAATGCGGAATAAAAAACAAATTAGCAATAAATACAAACAACTAGATAGATCTTGCAATAGAGTAAGTAATATAAGTGCAAGTAAAGTAAGAGAGTAGAGTTTAGAGAGCAAGTGGACAATCGCAAACACAAGAATATGTTTCGAGGTTCGAACTACCGCTCTACATCCCTGCCTTCAACACGATGAAGGATTTCTACTATGAGCGATCCCACCGGATCGTCAATCAATTACAAGTTCTCACTAGAACTCTTCGGACACACTTGTCCTCTCTCACGGTGCCGCAATACCAACTGGAGCTCACTAGTCCGCTCGAGGCCTCAACCTCTACAACTTCTCAATCGAAGAAAACGGTGATAACACTTGACCATAAAGGTAGCTCACAAGCACAACCCTACAACCAAGATGAGGAAATGAAACCCTTGGGATTGTGTAGTGCTAAATATCAAGTAAAGAAGTAGAGAAAATAGCTCAAGCTAAAAATACTAAAGCTTTGGAAATAGTTAGCTCAAGAAAATTCTTTTTGCAAAGAGATTAAACTTTAAAAAACTTAATATAAGGCTTGTAAATCTTGTTCTTGAGCTGTTTCATACTCCCCCTATTTATAGGGGATGAAAATGAGGTTAGAAAACCCAATAGGTCCATTGAGAGAAGACCCAACAAAAGACAACAGAATCTAGTCATTGGGAGCCAACTCAGCAGGTTTCTCTGCTGTCGGTCGACCGGGCGGTCGATCGCCAACGGTCAGATTTTCGACCATTGGGAAAGCGGTCGACTGACCGATCGACCGTGGATCCCCAACAGAGAGCTAAAACTCTCTGTCGGTCGACCGGCACGGTCGACCGGAATAAACCGAGAGCACTACTCTTGCTTTCGGTCGACTGGTCGGTCGACCGCTGTGCACGCCTGCACATTGGGCATGTCGGTCGACCGCCCGATCGACGATAGAGCAGTTTTGCTCTGCCAGCGGTCGATCGTGCAGTCGACCGGACAAGGTCAAAAGTCTGATTTTAGAAATCTTTTTGAAGTCTATATTTTTTCAATGAAATTTCTTTTGATAGGTAAACACAAAATAGAGTTCTAGGGCTATAAATAATAGGAGTGTGATCATAGGTCAACACCAAATAGATTAGAACCATATTTTGATAAAATTCTTTTTTAAAGTAAAAATCGTTTTTCAAAACTTGTTTTTCCTAAAACTGATTTTCCGAAACTTTGTTTTTCGGAAGCTCGGTATGAAATCGGGTAATAAAATTTTGCTTGAGATATGGAATGTGTATGTGTGACAATCCTATAAGCTATCAACCTCTATCATCTCGGTTTTGACAAATGACTATAAATCCTAACTAAAATGAAAAATGCAAAGATACAAATCTTGAAAATGGTCTTCTTGATATGCTTGATCCTTGAGCTCTTCTAGTGTGTTAGGCTCTGAGATCTAAATCTTCTTGGCTTCCAAAGTGTGAGTCTTGTGATGGAGCCGAAATGCAACATATGATTTTTACCTGAAACTTAATTAAACAACTTTGTTAATACTTAACTACATATGGTTTGTTATCATTAAAACTTAGGGTTAATGGCCTTTGGGCCAACACCATTTATCTTTGAATTCAAAAAAGTCACTAACTAAATAAGTTATTCTTGAGCCTTCATTTTCTAACTCTTTAGAAAACAATGTCATTTCAACTGACCATTATTTTTGAAACAACTTAAAAATCTTTCTAGTATAAAACTTCACAACTTGCATCTCATATGGATTTGAGGTACTAACAGACATACAATTCAAATACATGAAGTCTTCTTCAGATTCAGATCTATAACGAGCAATGACAACTTTATCATATTGGTTGACAAACTTAACAAGTTTTATATTTGCATTCACGAACGCATCAAAAAAAGAACTAATACTCTTCGAACTTTGACTAGTTGTCATTCCCGCCCAAAAAATGTCCTTTAGATAGGTGTCCATCCAATATGTTCGCAATCTGTATATCTTCATCAACCAACTATCTTCTTCTTCATCTATATCATACTTTTCTTCATCATTCTCCAACATCCTCGCTTGTGCTTATATCACGAGAGGAATACCAAACATTGAAATCAATGCAAAGATCATCTCCATATTTGTTCATCAAGGGAATTTGTTACTTGATAATATGTTTCTTTATATGTCAAAAATAGAACCGGTGCTGAGAATTAGGTAAAACTATCTTGATAGCATCACCTATCTGGGCATCTTGATTGATAATGATCGCCTTTGATATAACTCCATGCATGCATTTGAGCCATTTCTTGAAAAGCCAAACAAATGTATCCCTTTGCTTATCTGCGTGCAATGCACAATTGAACAAAATAAATTATCGATGATGATTCACTCATGTGTATGGAGCGAAGGGCAAGTTCAGATGATTAGTCTTATATGTTATGTCAAACTATCATGTCAGAAAAGCTTAAATAAGAAGATCTTGCTCTTCTGTCGGCCCAAAAGATATTGTTTAGTGTGCCTGCATGATCAACCTTACTGGCAAAGAAAAAATCTGGACCTGACTCCAATTTCTCTTGAAAATATTTGATGATAGAAATGAACTCCTGTCCAATATTTTTGTTCTTATGTCAGATATAATTAATAAACTATTGTGCGCTTACTTGTTCACAATCTTCTGCAGGATTCATTGCATTAATCATATGGGCAATATTAGAAGGACGCATTCCTACATCATCCAATTGATCAAATTTTCTGCTCATATTGATTGATGCGTTTGATGAGAGTAAAAGTGATGCAATTTATCCGGGCTTGATAAATTATGCGAATGCGAATCAGCAAACTTCATGACCATCCAAATCTTTTGTCTGATAATAAACGTAACTGAATATACATCTCAGCAGGACATTGAGCTCCGGTCAATATGACGATTGACGGTAAGCCCTTCTTATTTTTTATCTCCGAACCTCTTGACACCCTCCTTATTGCAACAATATTTTCTACAAATAACTTCATGTAGAGGCCTCCGTAATTTATCGATTTCTTTTTTCTTCACTTCAAATCTTTTGTTCCTTGCACACGCATTATTGATTAGTCTCTAATTTTGCATAATTTTCATTACATTCTCATATTTATTTCATGTAAAATTTTGCTAATAAAACCTTACTTGCTTGATCCTAGGTCCATGGTGTGCAAATGAAGAAGAAGACCTAAATCACCATTTAATTGGTGATTAAGAGCCTACCAAGTAGCCATTGACTTTAGAGTGAAGATTTTGTCAGTCTAGGGCATCAAATCGAAAATCTAGGAGCTCAGATGGACAGAAGACAGACTGGGCAGCGCACTGCCCAAAACTGGGTGCGCGCCGCCCAGCCTTGGCCGCGTTTCCGTGGCCTTTGGGCACGCGCGCGCCTGCGTTTTGGGCCACGTGCTTCCCACGTGGCCCCCTTTTCCCTGTGCCTATAAATACCCCCCTGGGGTCTTTAGTTTGAGCAGATCCAGAGTTAGAGCAAGTTTTTGTAATCTTGTTTTTTAGGTTTGTAGTTGTTTTTGTTGTTGTTCTTCTAGCTGTTGTTTTAGCCATTAGAGTGAAAGAGAGAGAGTGTGTAAGTGTTGTATTGGAAGGGTGACAAGCTAATACAAGTACTACTTCTCTTCCTTCTTTCCATTTACTTGTCTTTGCCAATGCTTTACTTCCTTGTTGTAGTGTAACTTTCTTCTTCTTCACTCCTTTTCTTTTACTTTGTTGTAGTGTAACTTCCTTTCTTTAACTTTTCTTTTCTTTTGTTTTCTTGTAGTGTAACTCCCTCTCTCCACTTCTTTTCCTTTGTTGTTTCTTTTACTTTTATGGCTAACTAACTTTTCATTAGCATGGCTAACTAACTACTAACCCACTAATTTCTAACACTTGATTGATAACCCAAATGAGTCAATAGTGTCAAACAAGCCTTGTGCAAACAAGAGCTATGGCATCTAAGACGAGGGTTCTAACTTTAATTTACTTACAAGTATTTACTTGCTTATACTTCATGCTTAATGAGTTTTGATGATTTATGAGTTGTGTACTTTACTTGTTATTGTAAGCTAGAGAATTCTCCTTTTAACTTTGCCGATACCAATAGTGCACTTGAGTCTTCCCTTATTCTCGCCTTCTATCGGATCTTGATAAGGGAATGTCCGAGTTTTTGCCGTGTAAAGCTAAGTTTTAGGATGAACTTTCACTCGATTTCCACGTGAATAGTTCCAATGCAAAAGGTTTGTGTTCGCCTATGATCCATCATGAGGCTATCTTCCAAAGTTAGAAATTAGTGGGAGCACTTAGTAGAAAGTTAGCCATGCATTTTACAACTAAGAAAAAAAATCTTTTTTACAAACCCCCAAAATATTTTCCAACAATTCTTAAAAACAACTTATTTTCACTTTTCAATTCTTTATTTGGAAATAAGAACTTTCTTTCTTCTTGAACTTTGAAGCCGCATCAAGCTTCCATCGCTCTCCCTCATTGTGGATACGACCCGTATAGCCATTTCGCTACTACGGAAGAATCGCAAAAACAATAACATCAACCCACACTCCCTTCTCTTATTTTAGTACTTGCTTTTTGACGATCAAATTTTGGCGCCGTTGCCGGGGAGGGAACGACTTTATAGTTCACTACTAAAGATTGTTCTTTTTGTGTGTAGGATAAGTACCAGGAGCTCACTATCGCGGGAAGCAAAAGAGGTGGCCAAGGACATTGCGCGAGGACTCATTTGCCCTCGGAAAAATTCATGTAAAAGCGAGTTTTTCCTATTGAAGTACTAACTAACTCGTTTGCAGGGTTGCCGAAAGCCACTAAAAAAATTGCTTTCTAAATTTTTAGTTTCCTTGGATGCTTCACCTTATGCATGTGTAATAAATTCAACAGAAATCCACTTGTTGCTTAATTGGAATTTGGACTAGACCTTTGCATATAGGGCACATGTTTATTTCAATTCATTTCAATTTCTGTTGAAGAGTGCTGGAGACAAGGTACGTGTGCATTCATATAGAATAGGACTAACATTTTGAAGTAATTTACCACTTTGAGTGTTACCTTGTTGTGAATAAACTGTACACCTGCACAATTGACATTAAGGGCAAAACTCAAATAAACAAGATAAGGTGGGGATTTCATCACTCTTCCTTAGTCAAAAAATCATCTCCAAGTGCACTCACATTTTCCCAAGCCTTAACTAAAAATCAATAGACGTTGGGCTTAGGGACATTTCGGACTCACTAAGAGATTAACCGAGGTTGGAAATTGTAAGAACTATACTCCTGCAAAATCGGTGTCTAAGGAAAGTGGATTGAGAGGTAAAGCCTCGAAAGCTCCGTGGTTTGGCGTAATTAGGCCCGTGGCTCTGCCCGGATACCTCCCCCCGAGCTTTGCCCTATCCTGGCTGATTAGCTTGTAGTCGAGTTCCTGCAACAACCTTCCCCGGAGAATCGACCAGTTAGGAGTCGTCTAGGTCCAAGTACCTTAGACTAAGGCTTGTGGTTATTTTTCTTTCTTTTCTTTATTTTTTTTCATTCTTTTCGATGTTTGTTATTTTTGCGTTGTTTGTGGTGTGCTGCATGAAAGAGTGGGTGAGAGATCCATTAACTTTCAGATTAAAAGAAACACTTCTCTACCCTTGCATCCAGAACTGGTGATGGCATCACTTCAGGATAGATTTTACCCGATCAGAACTTCACTTCCATCTTGCATAAAACTTCCTGAAGCAAACGGCAATAATTTTGAGTTAAAGCCCCAATTCATTAACACTCTTCCCAAATTTCATGGTTTAGAATCAGAGGACGCATACTTCTTTGTTAGGGAATTTGAAGAAGTATGCCTCATGATGCGTATACCCCAGCTAGGAGACGATACCGTTAGGTTACGTTTCATCCCTTTTTTCCTAAAGGACCTAGCTAAGAAATGGTTGTACAGCTTGGCAGCAGATTCAGTCACGACCTGGGATGATTTCGTCAAGGCCTTCTTGAAGAAATTTGCCCAATTCACAAAACTGCCCTTATTAGGAAGAACATCAAGCAGTTTAAGCAAAACCTGAGCGAAACCATTTTGGAGATACTTTGAGCGATTCAAAGATCTCCTAGCTCATTACCCTCATCATGGCGTGGAGAAATGGCGTCAGTGTCAGATTCTCTACGATGGCCTAGATTATCAGACTAAGACCTTGTTAGAAATGATGTGTCAGGGAGGGTTCTTGCAGAAGGATGAGAATCAGGGTTGGGATTTATTTGAGGATTTAGCGGAGAAAACCCTGCAATGGGAGCCAGCCTCAGAGAAACCTAGGAACTCACAATCTATAGCTTCAAGAGGAGGGCTCCTATCTCTAGAATCATCCATAGCTACCGAGGCCAAGATTGCTACCCTAATGTGAAGGATAGAGGCTCTGGAAACAAAAGAGCCTGCTAGTGTCAACCAGATCAACCCACTACCAATTCACAATTCGGGTTGTTCATATTGTCAGGCACCAAACCATGTTTTTGAAGAGTGCCCTGTTTTTCATGCCCAACAAGTGCCACCGGAACACATGAACGCGGCTTACTCACGGTCGCCTCACAACCCCTACTCACAGACCTACAATCCCGGCTGGAGAAATCACCCCAATTTCTCCTGGGCCCAAAATAATTCTCCCAGGCCTAATTTTTCCAACAACTTTGACCATCCTACTCCTCCACCAACTTTTCCCAGTCAAGCCCCAGCTTCCTCCTCCCAAGGCTCACCAATGGAAAAGAAAATCAGTAAATTGGAGGAGAGCATAGAGGCTTTCATAAAGTCCCAAACCGCTTTTATGCAAAACCAGGGACAAACTCTGAACAGTTATTCACAGGCCATATCAAGATTGGAAATTCAGATGAGCCAGTTAGCTAGCTCCCTAGGTGAAAGACCTAAGGGTACTTTGCCTAGTCAGCCATTAGTTAACCCAAAAACCTCCAATCACGCATATGAAATTCAGGATCCATCGATTAACCAGTGCAATGCTGTTCACACACTGCGATCTGGAAAAAAGGTAGATAACCAGGTCTACTAACAGAAAAGTCCAATCCATCCTGATCCCACTCCAGCCTCCACCTCTGCTAGTTCCTCCCAATCCACTCCACAAACATCTGACGAGGACAAAGCTGCTGAACAAGTTCATAAGCCTGTAGCACCCTTTCCCAATAGGCTTAGGAACAACAATAAAAATATGCACATGGAGAAAATGCTAGAGATGTTCAACCAGGTCAAATTGAATGTGCCACTTCTTGACGCTATCCAACAAGTCCCGGCTTATGCCAAATTTCTTAAGGATATGTTTACAAAGAAGAGAAAGACCAATGTGCCCAAGAAAGTGTTCTTGGCCACTAATATAAGCGAAATTCTGTCTGGCCCCATTCCGGTGAAATACAAGGATCCCGGATGTCCCACCATTTCCTGCACCATAGGACAGACCGAAATCAGTAGAGCGCTTCTTGACCTAGGAGCAAGTAACAACTTGCTACCTCTCTCAGTATACCAGCAACTTGGGTTAGGCGAGCTAAGCCCAACTCGAGTCACGATTTAGCTAGCCGACCGATCTGTGAAGATCCCTAAGGGGGAAATCACAGACGTCCTCATCCGGGTCGGGGATTTCATTTACCCCGTTGAATTCATTGTGCTTGAGACCCAACCTGTGTCCAATCTTAGGTCTCAAACTCCCGTCATCTTAGGGTGCCCATTCCTTGCTATAGCCAATGCCATAATAAACTATAGGAACGGGTCCATGCGATTGACTTTTGGAGACATGACGAAGGAAGACAATGTCTTCAATCTTGGAAGACAACCTAGGGATGTCAATGATCAGACGTTTGAGGTCAATTCTATTGAAAACCTAACCAGTGAGCATGAGGAAAGCATGGAGACAGAAACTAAGGCCGAGTTTGGTCTAGAGGCTGAGGATTTTAATCTAGACCAGATCGTAGATTCAGCAGTGGATTGGGCATCAAGCCCCAGTGTACCCCATCCTAGGATTGAAAGCCTAGAGATTGCCTCCAATGAAGAAACACCTTCCCTAGAGCTAAAAGACCTGCCTGAACACCTCAAGTACGTCTACCTGGGCGGAAAGGACACCTTGCCAGTCATCATAGCATCACACCTGACTGAGCAACAAGAGGACAGCTTAATGTCTATTCTGAAAAGACATAGGGAAGCCATTGGATGGACGATGAAGGACATCAAGGGAATAAGCCCAGCCATAGTACAACTCAGAATCCATTTAGTCGATGAAGCAACCCTAGGAGGGACCCACAATGCAGGCTTAACCCTCTCATGCAGAGACAGTTAAGGCTGAAATTCTGAAACTATTAATAATGGGATAATTTATCCCATTTCTGATAGTCAATGGGTTAGCCCTGTTCATGTGGTCTCAAAGAAGGCTGGCTTTACGGTAGTAGAAAATGAGGAAAAAGAGTTGGTACAAATAAGATTGCCTACCAAGGTTCGTGTTTGTATCGACTATAGGAAGTTAAATGCAGCTACCCGTAAAGACCACTTCCCGCTACCCTTCATCGACCAATGCTTGAGCGTTTGACTGGACATGAGTACTACTGCTTTCTAGATGGATACTCGGGATACAATCAAATCCCTATTGCTGCAGAAGACCAGGAAAAGATGACGTTTACCTGCCCGTTCGGAACCTTTGCTTATCGGCGCATGCCTTTTGGATTGTGCAATGCTCCTGCAATGTTCCAACGGTGCATGCTTAGTTGTTTTTCTGACATGGTGGAACGTTTTCTTGAGATTTTCATGGATGACTTCTCCATCTACGGAGATTCATTGATCAGTGTCTTCATCATTTAGAGTTAGTGCTATAAAGATGCATTGAGAAGAACCTAACTCTAAACTGGAAAAAATGTCACTTCATGGTGAGACAGGGAATTGTCTTGGGCCATGAGATTTCGAGAAGAGGCATAGAAGTAGATAAGGCTAAGGTAGAAGTGATTGCTAAACTTCCACCACCCAAAAGCATCAAGGATATTAGATCCTTTCTAGGGCATGCTGGGTTCTACCGACGGTTCATTAAGGACTTTAGCAAAATCGCGAGGCTCTTAACCAACCTGCTCGCTAAGGACGTGCCCTTTGATTTCAACGATGAATGTTTCAAGTCATGGGGGAAGCTTAAGCAAGAACTGATTTCTGCGCCATCATTTCTGCTCCTAATTGGGCCCAGCCATTTGAAATCATGTGTGATGCATCTGATTTTGCTATTGGCGCTGTGCTAGGATAGCACATCGATAATAGGCAGCACGTGATCTACGATTCGAGTAAGACCTTGAATGACGCCCAATAGAACTATACAACGACTGAGAACGAATTCTTGGCCGTTATCTTTGCGTTAGAAAAGTTCCAGCCTTACTTGTTAGGTTCGAAAATGGTGATTTTTACGGATCACTCGGCTCTGAAATGCCTCATGACCAAGAAGGAAGCAAAAGCCCGACTGATTCGGTGGATCCTTTTGCTTCAAGAATTTGACTTAGAAATTCGGGATAAAAGGGTATAGAAAATGTGGTTGCTGATCATCGCTCACGAATTCCGAATGCACCAACCATCCAAGCTTCGATCAACGAGGATTTCCCAGACGAGCACATCCTAGCCATTCTTAAGGAACCCTGGTATGCTGACATCGTTAATTACCTGACCACGGGACAATTACCCGCTGACTGGACAAAGCAAGACCAATACTGCTTCTTTGCCCAAGTACGGTACTTCTTCTAGAAGAACCATATCTTTTTAAGTATTGTCCCGACCAAATAATTAGACGATGCATACCCGAGGAGGAACAGAGGAGTGTGCTCAGCTTTTGCCACGACCTTGCATGCGGAGAACACTTCGGTCCCCGCAAGACTGCAGAAAAGGTTCTACAAAGTGGGTTCTACTGGCCCACTTTGTTCAAAGACTCATATCATTTTTGCAAGTCATGCGCAAATTGTCAGAAAATTAGGAAAATTTCAAGAAGAGACATGATGTCCCTGAATCCGATCCTTGAAGTTGAAATTTTGATGTATGAGGTATCGATTTCATGGGGCCATTCCCCAATTCCTTCGACAACCAGTTCATTTTGGTTGCTGTAGATTATGTCTCTAAGTGGGTAGAAGCTGTGCCAACTAAGACGAATGACAACAAAGTGGTTGTCAAATTTCTTAAAGAAAACATCTTCTCCCGATTTGGCACCCCTCGAGCGATAATTAGTGATAATTGATCGCATTTCTGCAACAGAGTTTTTGAAGCTCTGATGCGAAAATATTCCATCAATCACAAGTTATCGACTCCGTATCATCCCCAGACAAATGGGCAGGTAGAAGTCACCAATCGACAACTCAAGCTTATTTTGGAAAAGACTGTCGGACAAAACCAAAAGGATTGGTCGGTTAAGCTCAATGATGCATTGTGGGCTTACCGCACTGCTTTTAAGACAGTTCTGGGGATGTCTTCTTATAGAATCGTGTTTGAAAAAACCTGTCATCTGCCAGTAGAGTTAGAACACACGGGCCCTCTGGGCAATTAAGCAACTCAACTTTGATCTGACCAAGGCCGGTAAAATTAGGAAACTGTAGATTTCAGAATTAGAGGAGATACAGAA
Organism: Agave tequilana; assembly: GCA_038442645.1. Taxonomy (NCBI): domain Eukaryota; kingdom Viridiplantae; phylum Streptophyta; class Magnoliopsida; order Asparagales; family Asparagaceae; genus Agave; species Agave tequilana. The sequence goes on from JAVJIF010000647.1 coordinate 44,847, forward strand.
TGAAGCCTATGAGAATGCCCGAATCACCAAGAGCAGAACTAAACTTTTTCATGACCAAAATCATAACCCAGAAACTTTGCACCGGGAGATAGGGTTCTGCTATATAACTCTAGTCTTCATATTTTCGCGGGGAAGCTGAAAACTCGTTGGTCAGGACCGTTCATTGTGCGCACTGTTTTCCCACACGGTGATGTGCTTATTGCAGACCCTAAGAACAACACGAAATTCAAAGTCAATGGGAAGACTGAAGAAGCCCTTCTTGACCACTGAGCCCATGACTCCGGATGATAGTGTGCTGACTCTCTTTTTGCCCCGTCATACACCTAACCACAACAAATAAATAAACAAAAAAAAAACTTGTTTATATGCTTACCCCTTCTACATTTTTTTTAGCCTATTCGCACTTGGCGGCCCGAGTCCACGAAGACGGTGACATCATTTATTCCCCCTATTTATTGCATTCGCATTTCCATATGCATTCATTGATGACAATGCATTAGATAGGTGTGGGGGGTGCTAACACTTTTCTTTTTCTTTTTATTCTTCTTTCTTCTTTCAAAAAAAAAAATCTAGATTGAAAAGAATTTCATACTCTTTATAAACATACCAAAAGATTGTAGGAATTACGGGAACCTTATTAAGGAATCTTTTTTTTTGCCTAAGTAAACAAGAAAGAATGTTTGACTAAAAAGATAGGAGGGATAAGGAAAATAACTCATACCTTTTATTTAGCCTGAGTAGAATATGCATAATTCACACACATGCTTGGGATTTAGAGACACAACTCTAAAAAAAAAAAGCTGGATAATTGTGCCTCAAGAAGCATGATTACTCATGCCAAAAAAAATTAATATATAAATCTTGATTTCGTGGCCTACTCCACTTGCATATTTGACCTGAAGGGTGTTTTTCCACCTGGTGCCCTAAGACCATCTGGTTTGGGAGTCATCGGTTTGATATGTGTTACAAAAGTGAAGTAGAAAGCCTAATGGAACCAAGAATAATAAGTAAATATTAATAAAATTAAAAGATATTCAAAGTTGAATTGAAAAATCCCAAGCACATCACACTTACACAGTATGCATATCTATCTAAAGTAAAATAAAAGAATGAGTTAGAAGTACAAAATCCTTTCTAAATTTAAAGAAAAACCATAGTTTCTTCTTTTATGAAGGCTAAAGTAAAAGAGGGCTTATGAGGGTTAAACCTAATTCTTATATCATTCGGTCATTTTTACTTAGATGATTGAAAGTTCTTTTCATTAAAAAAAAAAATTTAACAACTAACTTCTTTTCTTTACTTACTGGATTTTGTGGGTGCAATCTGCTGAAAACCCTCAGGAGACAACACTCCTCTAGGGGAAACCTAGAGGTTTAACGGCTTGTTGCACATGCTCAGTGCAATCGCGTCACCTGCGAAAGTGGTGTAATCATGTTCTCATTTTTTTTTGCTCGGGACGAGCAAAAAGATAAGTGTGGGGGGTGTGATTAATCTCTAATTTTGCATAATTTTCATCACATTTTCATATTTATTTCATGTAAAATTTGCTAATAAAACCTTGCTTGCTTGATCCTAGGTCCATGGTGTGCATATGAAGAAGAAGACCTAAATCACCATTTAATTGGTGATTAAGAGCCTACCAAGTAGCCATTGACTTTAGAGTGAAGATTTTGTCAGTCTAGGGCATCAAATCGAAAATCTAGGAGCTCAGATGGACAGAAGACAGACTGGGCAGCGCACTGTCCAAAACTGGGTGCGCGCCGCCCAGCTGGGTCGCGTTTCCGCGGCCATTTGGGCGCGCGCGCCTGCGTTTTGGCCCACGTGCTCACGTGGCCCCCTTTTCCCTGGTGCCTATAAATACCCCCTGGGGTCTTCAGTTTGAGCAGATTCAGAGTTAGAGCAAGTTTTTGTAATCTTATTTTTAAGTTTGTAGTAGTTGTTGTTATTCTTCTTCTAGTTGTTGTTTTAGCCATTAGAGTGAAAGAGAGAGAGTGTATAAGTGTTGTATTGGAAGGGTGACAAGCTAATACAAGTACTACTTCTCTTCTTTCTTTCCATTTACTTGTCTTTGCCAATTGCTTTACTTCCTTGTTGTAGCATAACTTCCTTCTTCTTCACTCCTTTTCTTTTATTTTGTTGTAGTGTAACTTCCTTCTTTTAACTTTTCTTTTCTTTTGTTTTCTTATAGTGTAACTCCTCTCTCCACTTCTTTTCCTTTGTTGTTTCTTTTACTTTTATGGCTAACTAACTTTTCATTAGCATGGCTAACTAACTACTAACCCACTAATTTCTAGTACTTGATTGATAACCCAAATGAGTCAATAGTGTCAAACAAGCCTTGTGCAAACAAGAGCTATGGCATCTTAAGACGAGGATTCTAACTTTAATTTACCTACAAGTATTTACTTGCTTATACTTCATGCTTAATGAGTTTTGATGATCTATGAGTTGTGTACTTTACTTATTATTGTAAGCTAGAGACTTCTCCTTTTAACTTTGCCGATACCAATAGTGCACTTGAGTCTTCCCTTATTCTCGCCTTTATCGGATCTTGATAAGGGAATGTCCGAGTTTTTGCCGTGTAAAGCTAAGTTTTAGGATGAACTTTCACTCGATTTTCACGTGAATAGTTCCAATGCAAAAGGTTTGTGTTCGCCTATGATCCATCGTGAGGCTATCTTCAAAAGTTAGAAATTAATGGGAGCACTTAGTAGAAAGTTAGCCATGCATTTTTACAACTAAGAAAAAAATCTCTTTTACAAACCCCAAAATATTTTCCAACAATTCTTAAAAACAACTTATTTTCACTTTTCAATTCTTTATTTGGAAACAAGAACTTTCTTTCTTCTTAAATTTGAAGCCGCATCAAGCTTCCATCGCTCTCCCTCCTTGTGGATACGACCCGTTTAGCCACTTCGCTACTACGGAAGATTGCAAAAGCAGTAACATCAACCCACCTCCCTTCTCTTATTTAGTACTTGCTTTTTGCCGATCAATTATACAAGTTGTATGCCTCATCATCTGATGTAAAATCCTGTCCTACAAAAATAATTTCACTTCTAGGCATTTCACCATGCAAATTCATTTTCTACAAAATATTAGATTAAAGAACAGAAAATAAGTAGGATTGCGACTCAGCACACAGTTAATATGTATTAAATGACTATTACAAAGAGCACATCATTAATATAATAAGAGATTGCAACTGCGACTAAGGTCGCTGTCCTAATATAATTGAGGACTGTGACTAAGGTCGCTGCTTATAAGAGTTGGGAAATTGTTTTATGGAAATACTACGATCATAATCGCAGTCTTTATATAATAAATGACTTACTAAGACTGCAATATTAATATAATAAAAGTACTGCGACTAAGGTCACCAGCCTAATATAATTTAAGATTGCGACTAAGGTCACAATTTATAATAATTGAAAAGTTATTGTATTGACCATTGCAAGCTTAGTTGCATTCCTAAAAAAATATAATATTTACGTATAAACAAATTAATAAACAAGTATTCATATTACTTTAGACTGCAATAAAGGTCACATTATCACTATAGCAAAAGTTAAATATTGTTGATGAGGATTGCAACCAAGGCCGCATTCTTTATATCAACCTTGTGATTGCCACTACAGGTCGCAGTCTCAATATAAACATAATAATTTTTCAGTGAGGATTGCGACCAACAATGACATAAATAATACATAAATCTGAAAAAAATTAACCTTTACTTCAGCATCCAAAGTTCTTTCTCTAACTGCATTTGTTTTGTTCAATAATAAAGTTGCACTTGAAGATACCTAACTCATATGCAGTTGAGGATAAAGTGGGCGGCGGCGAGATGGGTTGGCAGGAGATGAATTATAGTTCGGGTTTGACATAAAAAAGGGCAGGCCAAGAGAAATCTGATATAGGGGGATAACAGATTGAGATGAAGAGATCGATAAAGATCTGATATATGAAATTTACGTTTGCGAACTCGAATCAAGATCTGATCCTGATTTTTAAGATAGAGGTTATCTGCGAAATCGAAATTCAGATCTGAACACGTGCAAGAGATAGAGAGAATAATGAGAGGAAAAATAATGATAGAGAATACAAAGCTCATCCCAAGAAAAATTATATTTTGAACAATAAGGTCTTTTAGTAATTTTAGTTTTTTCAAAAGCGGGATCTTTATGAAGATGAACTAGATCTGTGGCACATATTGCGCCCCGTCACTGCTGACTGAGAGACTCTCTCAACTGTCGGCTGATATACAATTTTCTGTACACACACACAACACACTCTCTTATGTAGTCTGGAAAGGTTAAAGCCCGAATTCTTCTCATTCAAATACCATGCTACGATATTCAAATACAAGGTCCACTCTGTTGAACTTGATCTTATTATTTAAAGTAATTAAAAATAAAAATCAAATGATTTGAATATTTTTTGCACATCCATCAACAAATGGACGGTCAATGTAGTAAGTTGGTTAGTTTAACGGTATAGAATATTTGAAACCTAACAAAATTTGTATGTAGGAGCTTTTAAATGTTTAAATCATGGTCAAATAGTTGGATAAAGAATTTGTTGTCTAAAGAAATATCTACATGATATGCTATTTTCGACCATCCATTTTGCGTCTACTTGATAAATGTGCAAAAAGTATTCAAACACTTGATTTTAGATTTTTTATCTACTTTAATAATGTATATCAACTTCAACTGAGTGGATCTTGCAATCAGATGTCGTAGGCTTGTATTTGAGTGGGAAGGACTCGGCCTCGAATCCTTCTGGAATGACATAAATATGTGTATATATATGTGTGTGTATGTGTTGTGTGTGTGTGTGTGTGTATTGTTGGCGTAGAGGCTTTCACCTTTGTTTTGATAATGACTAACTTATGAAAGTTAGTTTACTAATGATCTTGTGTTTAATAAGTTTCAGATATCGATCAAGATATTAGTAGTGATTTGACTTTAACAAGAGATTCACAGTCAATGTGTTGAAGCAAACAAGTGTTGATTCAAGAGCTCATCGCAACAATTGCATCTAGCTCCTTTGGATCAAATTTGGATCGAATCAGCTTGAAAAAGGAATTCTATAGGAAGACATCGTTTGTTTAGTTTTGTTTTGTTTTAGATTTCGTGTAAGAATAGCTTAGTCTTGATATGCTCAAGTATACAGACACAAAAGATAAATAGTTTTTGGTTTCAGTTTAACTGGTTTTGGCTTTTCAAAGAATACATATATGATTTTCATGAATAGATCGAATCGAAAGAAGTTTTACATAGTTTAATGTATATTGGATTTCATCCATATACATCTATGTTTCATATTGACTAAAAACTTAATTTGATGGTTCTAATTCATGATTTTAAGTTTTGCTTTTAACAAAACTTAGTTTTAGATTTAATGTCAAAAATATAGATATATCTTTTATATGTGGATTTTATCCATACACAATATGCTTCAAAAGTTTTTATATCTTTTTTTGTATTTTTATAAGTTTTGGAGAAAACAGATTTTCATTTCAAAATCTAAGTTTTGAAAAATACCATTTTTGTTTAAAAGCTAAATTTCATATCACAAAAATAGGTCAAATTGTTTGAAATATGTTCTGAATTTTAGTAACACATATTGTTCTTCAATATTAATAAGAATTTTTATTTTTGTGGATTTTATGTGATTTTATGAGATTTTATAGGTATTAAAAGTCCAAGTTTTTCAACCCTATAACCCTAATTTTTGGGTTGCTAATGGTTGACCGACCGGTCGACTGAAGCCTAGCGCGGTCAGCTGACTGGTCGACTGACGTGCACAAAAGTGCACAGGCTTTAGATCAACCGGGCGGTTGCCGTTCCAGAGAGTCTACTCTGTGAAAATAGGCCCGATCGACCGCATGGTCGACCGACTAGAGAGTTCTCTCTTTGGTTTTGGCCTTGGTCGACCGGGCGGTCGACCGATAGGAAATTTGCCTTGGGACGGTCGACCGGCCGTCGATCGATAGCCCCAATGGTCAGAAATCTGACTGTTGGCTGGTCGACCGACAGGTCACTGACAAGTCAGTTTTGACATGATATGGACCCCAATGGCTATATTTTCAAACCCTATAAATATGGGTCCTTTGAGGCTAGTTTTAACCAAGATTTTTAGAGCAATTTTTCTCACCTTCTCAAGTATTTTTAACAAAGTTTTCAAAAGAGTTTTTGTGCTAAAATTCTCTATCTTTATTTATTTTCAAAGTTTCAGAAAATCAAAGAAAATCAAATCTTTGGAAATTCTATTTGCTCTTCATTTTATATATCCATCAAGAAGTTTTTTTCAAGTATTTTCTGTGTTGTTTATTTTCAATGCTTTGTTTTTCTCACATACTTGAGCAATCATCTCAAATCTATCTTTAGATCTTTGTTTCGTAAGAAATTATTTGGTCCTTTGAGATCACTAAGATAGTTGGTGATCATTAGATCACCAAGTTGTAATTTTTTCTTTGCTTTGAATTTGTGCCTTTTTCTCTTGTATAGAGGTGTTTTTTTAGAGAGAGGAACGCCCCGATCCGAGGGTACGGAGCGTTACTGCGACGTATATACGCAGGTCAGAAATACCCTAACGTATATACGCTAAGCATCAATACGGCAGGGGTCAGAGTACGGAAGCATAGTGGTAATATACAATCTGAAATACACCTAGAGGGGGGTGAATAGGTGTAATTGCTAATCTAATGATCTTTTTAAACTTAAATAGAATGAGTGATGCAACGATCTCTCAAAACACGACTAAGAGCCGAATACCCCGTGAGAGGTTCTGACTCCTTCCTCCCATTCCCCTTAAAAATGGGTTAGAGGTGCGCAATGCAACCGTGTTGTATGAGATATGATCG
>JAVJIF010000648.1:0-174603 GCA_038442645.1 Agave tequilana
GGTTGATTGATCTAATATTCTGAAAATTTTAAGAAGTAGCCAGTGGAAATTGAGAATTGAGGGGCTTCTTGCAAAGTTCAAAGAGTTTGTTCTCTCCTTCTTTCATTACAATCAAGAAAAAATGTTTTGTGATGGAAACTATGGCTGTCGGTACTCCGGCAAATATTGCACCCAAGATGCTGATAAACAAAGGCTATAAATTGAGAAGATGGGAGAAAAGATTAAGAAATTTGTTTGGATTAAAATTTTGAGTTTGAGAGCTTTTCAGTTCCAACTTGCGCTTATTTACGCTGTTAATTGGTCCAGCTTGGAAATAAGAAGTGATAATAAATTAATTTGCGTTAGCTGTTCCACAGAGTTGTCCCATTTTTTGGGTCTAAAAGGGATTTCTCATCTCGAAAATGGTTGGGATGAAGAAAAGTTGAAGTCATGTGGATTTCTTGTTTAAATGATCTTGGAAAAGGAAAGTTTTCTTTTCTTTACTAAAGTCCAAACATATGTAGCCTTTTTTTTTTTTTGTTTATTATTAGAGTTAATTATGGAAAACACTTTTGCACTATTGGGGGTGTTGCCACCAAACACTTTCAACCCTACGAAAATTACATATTTACCCCGGAGGCTAAGATTGTTCATTTTTCGTTTTAAAAATATGCATGTGCAAAATACGTGTTTTGATTAAATTATTATTATTTTTTAAAATCTCTCTTTCTCCTCTCCAACGTGTGGTAGAGGCGGCAAGCCTCCACCTACTCTCCCCTCTCTTCTCCTCCTCGTTGGCCAGAGCAGATCTGGTCTGGCCGGCAAGGAGGAGGCGGGAAAGGGAGGAGAGGCCCGCCCTCCTACTCCTCCCTCCTCTTCCTCGCCACTAGATCTGATGGCGGTGATGAGGAGGCGGGAGGGGGAGGGGCGAGGAGGTGATGGCATTGGTGCAGAGCAGATACCACTGGAGCTACAATATGTAGGAGGGGAGGAGGGAAGGATGGGGTGGAAGGAGGAACAGGGAGGGGGTGACAATGTAGGTTGTGGGGGGAAGAGGAGGGGGTTACGGCTGTTAGAGGGAGGAGCGGGAGGAGCATGGAGGAGAAGGGAAGGGGGTTGCGGGTGTTGGAGGCGAGGAGAGGGAGGGGGCGATAATGTCAGCTGTTAAGGGAGGAGGAAGAGGGGGCTGCGGCTGTCGAAGGGGGGAGGGGGAGGAGGAGGGGGTGATGTGTAGGTTGCGGCTGCTGGAGGGGAGGAGGGGGAGGAGGAGAGGAGGAGGGGGAGGGAGGAAGAGGAGTTTATTTGCTTGAAGGGAGGGATTCATTTGCTTAATTAGAAGGCTTTATTTGCTTAATATGACTAATTATGTCAATTGAGAAAAATAAAAGATTATTTGCTTAATTAGAGAGGCACGTGCCCTTTGATGGTAAAACGAATGGGATCAATATGTAAATATTCGTAGTGTGTATGGATGTTTGGTGCAACACCCCCAATTGTACATGGGTGTTTTTCATAATTAATCCTATTATTAATATGTTTTATTGTATGGGTTTCATTATTCGAAATCCAATCGGGGGACTCACAGAAGTTAATCTGAAGGCGTACCAAAGGTAAGGATGTAATCGGAGGACTTGTCAGACAAAATTTAAAACTAAGTGAACGAAACGTATTTCTTGAAATTAAAGTTCATATATTGTAATGTATAAAATTTGATGGCTGATAATGTATGAAATTAACTCTAGTTTTAAAAAAAACACAAGAACACATCGCCACCATGATTATAATGGAAATTGACTCAGAAAATCTTTAATTAAGTTTCATTACTCAAAAATTGCTCATATTAAAATCACAGGGATTAATATATGTATATAATAAATTAAGTAGCGTTGGATGTCAATGTATCAAGACAAATAATAACTAAATATTTCTTTCAAAACAAAAGAAAGAAAAGAAAAGAAAAGACTGAAGAACAGAATAAGAAATAGAATAGATAATTTTTTTCATTCTACACAACTACAATCTTGATTTTTTTACACATAAGAATAGTATAGAGTGATACTGTTGTTCGAAAAAAAATAAATACAATTTACAGGAACTCATATGAGATTAGAAGATAATTAACTTTTTTATTTTTATAATAAATTATGTCGGGACTTGAATCTGAGGTCTTCTTATAATTTTTATCACTTTTTTTATTAGTGAGTCATGTCTCATTGGTAGAAGATGGGTAGTTTTTTTTTCTTGAATCTTGCGGACTTCTTTTTTTTATTTTCATTTTTTTTTAATCTTTTCACTTAATAAATCAAACCTCCTCTCAAAATTTTATGAATCATCAAAGACGCCTATAAAACTTAGTTTTCAGATAAGTACTAGTTATTAACTTAAAACTAACGGGGGTTAAAATCATGGTGAAATGACATAATTATTCTTTAGTATTTGAAAGGGGTAGCTGAATATTTATTTCTGAGTATTAAAATAAAGACCCTAGTAGAGATCCCAAAAAAAACATAATCATTCATAAGTATCAAAGTAAAAAGACGTAGTAGAACCAAAAAAAAAAGTTGTTTTCCCTTTCGTTTTTCCCTTAGTCTTCTTGTAATTTTGCCCTAATTTGTTCAGCAGCCTAAAGTTGACGACGATATCTAGCAAAGATGGAAGCTTTTCGGGAATGGACGCAGGTGCAGGTTAGATTGCGGATCTGAAGTGTCGAAATTGAAACGTCGTTGGAATTTCTAATCTAAACTGTCTAGGGAGAGATTATCGGTAATTCTTTTTGGAATTTTTTCATGTAAATCAGTCTGTTCTGATTATGGGTGTACTGATTTTGGTTGAACTGAAGTGATTCCGATTTAAAGTAAGTTTTTCATCATGATTTTTATAACTTGTGGAGTTAATTGTTGGGTGTTACTTGTCTTTGTTCCCAATTGATAACTTGAGGAGAACAATGTTGTACGTTTATTCTTGTGTGTTGTATGCAGTAATTAGTTTATATGTATTATAGGTTATTTTTTTAAAGATGAATTAAGCTCCTTTTATAATTGTTTGCTGGACCACACAAGCTATTATTATCACTATCTAGTTTGGTAGGGAGTGATTCTTTCTCTATCTGTTTAAAGTGCATAGTTTTATTTATTTAAGGTCAAATTAGTCTATTCAATTAATTTATTCAATCAATCTGTTAGATTATTAGCTGGTGAGTTATTACTTGTTTATGCAATACAATGTGTATTTTATCATGTTTTGATTAGATAGTAAGTTTATCACTTGTTTATGAGCATGTTGTTTTGAATGCGTTGCTATAAAATTCTTAGCATGTTGTCTATTGTTTATTGTTGGTGGGTGTCTTATTAATCATGTTCATATGTATGTGTAAGAAGATTGTTATGAAATTTAGCCTATTTTTTCATTTGGCTCATACATATGGCACAGGATGGAGGTCTGTTGACTGTTAAGATTCATCATGGAGGATACTTCGTAGGCAAGCCTAGAAAAAAATATGTGGGAGGAAAAGTTTCTGTAATATCCCTAATTTAAAATACTATATTTTTTATTTTTAAGTAGTTATTTTGTTACTTGTCATTTTATTATTATTTGTTAACTTAATTTATATTTATTATTATTATTAATATACAAAATATTTTAAGATATTAAATGAATTTTGACTTATATATTATTACCATAATTCCCTATCAATATGTTTAATTACTTATGATTATATTATTTGTGTTATTATTATTATTTTCTTGTTATTATGCTTATTGTTAAGTATCACTATTAGTGTTATTATGTTATTAATATGGTTGTTATTATTATGGTCATTGTTAATTAATATTATTAGTAATTAATATTATTGTTACTATTATTATTACTAATTATTACTAATATTATTTATTTGTAATTATGATTCTAATTATTAATGTTAAATATTATCATTATGCTATTGCTATTATTAATGTTAATTATCATTATTAGAACTATTGAATTTTGTTATGATTAAGTATTGTTATTATGTCATGTGTCATTAGTTTTGTTACTAATTATTATTATTATTTTTATTAGTATCCTATCTTATTCCTAAACCCAAATTCTCTCATGTAATAATCTAACAAATCTAAATCATAATCCTAACCACCTCCTATGTAATATATTCGAATCTCTATTAACCCTACAACACTTAATCCATTGATGATCCTTACCCATAAACACATATCCGTGATCCCACTACCCATTATCCTAAAATCCTATATCCATAATCCTATACCCAAACCGTACTCGTTAGCCCCGAACCGTTAACCCACAACCTACTTCTCATATTCCTAACTCACTCAAATCCAAATCTATTTCAAAATCATAATCCTAACTAATAAATCCTAATCCTAACTAAAAAATCCTAATCAAATCTTAATTCTGACTGAAATGCACCTAGAGGGAAAGTGAATAGGGTGTACTAGCTAATCTATGATGCGGAATTAAAAACTATTTATGCAAACTAATTAAGCTAACAAACAAATTATAACACATGAGTGTAGTCGAATTTTCGGTGAAAAGTTTTGAAACTATCTCATCAAGATTTCTCTATATTAAGAGTTGAGGTGCCACTAGGCTCCTTGGTTGAATACAAGTGTGAGCAAACAATCCCAATAATATATTCAATTTAGTACAAGTGTATCAAGCATATAAAGAGATAAACAATATAAGCATGCAAGATATATAAATACAAGTGAGAGAGAGAAATGAGCAATCGCAAACACAGGAGAATTATTTCGAGGTTTGAGCACCCTTGCTCTACGTCCCCGCCTTCAAACACTAAGAAGGATTTTCACTATAACGATCCCACAAGATCACTCGGTGTCGCAACACCTATAACGAGTTCACACTAGAACTCTTGGACCCGCAAGTCCCTTACTTATTCCCGCAAGAACAACAACGCAAGTACACTAGCTTATCGAGCAGCACTCTTAAACCCTCCAACCACAAGTTAGAACACTTGGTGATCACTTCACTGATCATCACAAAACCCTCTTCACTGAGGCCACAACCATTACAACTCCTCAAAATGCAAGAATGAAATCTTGTGATCACTTCTCTTGATCACAAAAATAACTCTCACAAACAAAGATCCCTATAGGATGATATAGCAATGGAAAGCTCAAATTTGTGTGAGAAAAACAAGATATAGTTGTGGTGAAAAACTCAAGAAATCTCTTTTGAAAAACACTCTTAAAAACTCTCCTTTCATTTGAAAGTTTTAGCCCAAAAATAAGTGGAGAAAAACCTTAAGAAAGATAAGAAAAACTGGCTCTAAAACTTCTCCAAAAACTTTAAAAAACTAGCCAAAAACAGCCCTCTTTTATAGAGTTCAGAAATATATCCGTTGGGATCAAACTGCAGGCCAGATGATCTATCGGTCGACCAGCCAACGGTCATATTTATGACCGTTGGGGATGTCGGTTGACCGCCCGGTCGACCGCGCACCAGGTCTTGACCTATCGGTCGAACGGTCGGTCGACCGAGGCAAGACCCAGAGAGCAAAGCTCTCTGGGCCGGTCGACCACCCGGTCGACCAGCCCTCAAACAAGGCTCATGCATGTAACTGTGTACATCGGTCAACCGCCGTTCGACCGACTTCTGGATCGGTCGACGCCAGACGGCCAAGTGAGAGAAATTAGGGATTAAAACTTGGTCTAATAAACTCCTATAAAATCTCAAAAATCAATAAAATCTACAAAAATGAGTTCATTGAAATACTTTGAAGTACAAATATGTGTGATCAAAAATCAACACATATTACAAACATTTTGAATCATTTTTTTGATATAGAAATTTAGCCTTAAACAAAAATATGTATTTTTCAAAAAACAATCTTTAATTTAAAAAATGAATTTTTTAAAACTTCGTCAAATACAAAAACAAGAATTTTAAACACTTTTGAAGCTTAGTGTATATGAATATAATTCAATACACATGTAAGTTGAAATATCTATGTTTTTAAACAATAAGCTCTAAAATAAGTTTTGATAAATACAATACTTAAACACATGATATAGAAACATCAATAAGTTTTTCTAAACATTTGAACAAACAATGTGTAGGATGAAATCCAAAAACTCATATAAACCGTATAAACTTGTTTGATGAAATCTAATCATGAAATATAAGGATGTATACTTGAAGCTCAAAATCAAAACGGTATTTTTTAAAACTAAAACTATTTTATGAAAACACATATAAATTTGTGTGTGTGAGTGTGAGAGAGAGCGATGAGCAATCCACAACTAACCTATCCTTATATTTATCAAAAAAACACCAAAATCTTAATACTTATAAAACTAGACTCAAGTCTTGAAACCCTTCTTTTGAAAATCTTTTTCTATTTCTGACTTTATCCAAACCTTGATCCAATGAGCTAGACTCCTCTTGAGTACTCGATGCGATCTTTGAAGTGTAAGCTCTTAAATCAACACGTGCTAGTTTCAAAACTGACTTCAAATCTTTTGTTGAAGCTAAATACTGACTAAGATCTTGATTAAATATCTGAAACTATATAAAACACAAGATCATTAGTACTATAACTATATGAGTTAATCATCATCAAAACTAGAGTGATGGGCTTTTGGTCCAACAATCTCCCCCTTTTTGATGATGACAAAACTCATGGAGTTATATATGCATGGATTAAAGATAAGCTTCATAAAAGCTCCCCTTAACTCATGCATAGCATAAAACAATAAGGATATTCAATTAAAAACTCATAAACCAAACAAAAATATATGCATAAACAGAGATATAAACATGCATATATAAACTCTCTAAACTCTTATCCCCCTTTTTGTCAATTCATTAATAAAGGGGTGAGGACAACCAAAATAATAAAGATGTATATGTGATATACATTCATGAAAGGGAAAGACGTTAAGTTAGCTCCCCTGCATACATGCATTATATGAAGAAAGGGATGATTAGTCTCTAACCCATATAAAGTATAATATACAAGTATAAACGGAGATGTTAAGCCCCCCTACACACGTGTACTACATAATAAAGAGAGGTCAAGCTCTTTAATATGGAAAGTACACTCAACATGAATCTATATATAGAGGAGATGTAAGCCCCCTTTGCATATAGGCAATACATATCAACAAATTTTAAAGAAATTTTTTGATAATAATAAAAACAAAATTTGAAATTTTTTGATTCAATAAATAAATTTTGATACCAATGAAATTATATAGTAGTTGACAAAAATAAATGTTGGTACCACTTGTAGAGAAATAAAATTTTTTAAGATACCAATAGTAGATTTGATACCAATTAAAGGTGAAATATGAAGTACATTTTGATACCAAATAAATACCAATTGAATCAATGCATAAGCTTGTAACGATACCAATTAACATTTAGAATAAAATCAAGCTTAAGATAAACATAATTTGTGTTTTAAAAATGTAAAGATCAAGCACAATCAAATCATATATTTATGTATGTATAAAAATAGAAATACCAATTGAAAATTTGAAGCATACATATAAGAAATAAATATGAGTATACAAAAATAAAATTCCATAAGATTATGTATATAACTCATACCTACCACCCTATTCATGCACAAATTTAAAAGATATTAATAAGGGTATACAAGGTATGGTCTCCCAACCATCTGCCCTTGGTTGGTAAGAGTTTTCAAAAATAAGAGTTTGAAAATAATTATAAATTGAAAACACTACCAAGTGAAGAACAAATAACTAGTTTAAAGTAATTTTTAAAAAAAACTAGTTAAAGATCCTTAAAAATGAAACCAAATTATATATATGTCATGAAACATTACTAAGTATACAAAAATTATCACTCAAGATTTATAAAGCTCATATAAAGCTCATGAAAATAAAGTCATGAGTAAACAAAAATAATGTGAGTCCACAAGAATCATATGAATAGCATATTCATGAAAATAATCAATAAGATTCAAAAAAATATGAAATTCTTTATCAAAAAATATGAAATCATCGAAACTAAAATTTTCATCAAAACTAAAATAAGCATCAAGGTATATGTATGTTTTGTTGAAATTAAAGGTATACATACATATCCAAATAAATGAGTCCATAATAGAATTTTGCAGAAGGCAAGATTCTTAAAATATACAAGTTATATCTATAAGTTTTAGACAAAAATAACATATACATGAAGCTAGACAAAAAATAGGAAAAACAAGTGTAAATGAAAGAATCATCAAAACTAAGTTATACAAGTACATGTAATGAGTACAAATGAGCAATGAAGCATAAATATATGATAATCAAGTGTAGCTCACTACTTATACAAGCATAAATACTAGTTTTTGAAAAACACCTAGAGGGGGGGGTGAATAGGTGTAAGTGCTAATCTAAGAAACTAAATGCAAACTAAGTGCGCTAAATGCGGAAGCTAATGCAAAATTATGCACAAAACTAATACAATACAACAAGTGTAGCCGAATTCCCCTTGCGAGGCTCTGGACTAACTCCCCTTGATTCCCCTTTTAAATGGGTTGAGGTGCTATGTGAAGCTCTTGTTGGATGAGTATAAGTTAGGCACACACACACAAGCAATCCTAGCAATAGAAATACACACAATCAAGCAAGCATATAATAGATATGATAATAAGAAATGCAAGGCACAACACAAGCAATATATGATATGAATGAATCAATGCTCAACACAAGCAAGTATGATATGATGATGAGTATGATGCTTTGCACATTTATAAGAGAGAGAGTTAGAGAGACAATGGGAGCAATCGCAAACAACGAGATTGTTTCGAGGTTCGAGACCTTGCTCTACATCCCCGCCTACACCACCGTGTAGGATTTCCACTATCTCAACTCCACCGAGGGAACCTCCACGAGGAGGATTTCTTACAACTCTAGGAGTACCAAACTCCTCTCTCAAACAACCACCTCACAACCGAGGGGTAGGGCCCGTAGCCAATACAACAACCAATCCACACACCTCTACCGAAGAGGCTCACAACAAAA
Source organism: Agave tequilana (assembly GCA_038442645.1). NCBI lineage: Eukaryota > Viridiplantae > Streptophyta > Magnoliopsida > Asparagales > Asparagaceae > Agave > Agave tequilana. Next base: position 8,994 of record JAVJIF010000648.1, read on the forward strand.
CACTATCACCTCTACCTAAGAGGGATCCACAACACAATCACCTGATCACCTCTACCGAAGAGGATTCACAAGTATAAGGGTGTTTACAACAATGAGGTTTACAACAAACAACTCAAACACTTCTTTTCTTTTTCTCTTATCTTTTTCCACAAAAACAAGATCCTAATAGTTTAGGATAGAAGATAGCTCAAGGTGGAAACAAGTGTTTTTTGAAACAAGCAACAAAGAAAAAATCTTTGGGGAAAATACTTGCAATATGATAGAATGAAGATCTAAGCAAAAATCCCAAAAACTATTTTTCTTTGATTTTCCAAAAACCCTAAACAATAAAGATGAGAAGTTTTTGCACTTAAAACTCTTTGAAAACTCTTTTAAACACTTCAGAAAACTGAAAATTTTCTCTTAGAAAAACTTGGCCAAAACCCAAAGAGATGGGGTTTATATAGCCCCTATACAAAACTAGCCGTTAGGCTGATGTGGCAGCCTGACAGACTGCGGTCGACGGTCCGGTCGACCGCCAACGGTCAGAATTATGGACGTTGGGCAACAGCGGTCGACCGGCCCGGTCGACCGAAACATCCTGAGAGCAAACTCTCATCTCGGTCGACCGGGCCCGGTCGGCCGTCCCAGAGACTCCAAAACGTGCACAGACTTGTGCACGTCGGTCGACCGTCCGGTCGATCGGCCTATGGTGCGGTCGACCGGTCCGGGTCGACCGACTTGGCCTGTCCAGCCAAGTCCTCAGTTCTGCACAGATACGGGATTTGAAAATAGGTCTTTTCACTCAATAAAAATCCCATAAATTCACAGTAAATCTAAAAAATAGTTTTAATCACAATAAAAACTGTTTTTCTAAAAATATGTTTTTCTAAAACTTGTTTTATCATTTTACTTTGATAACCAAACTTGTGATAAAAATTTCAAGACATATATCAATCATATCAATCATTTTGTGTCTTGCCAATTTTATCAAAAACAAAACTTGTATTTTATCAAACTAGAATTTTCCAAAACATGAATAGGATAGTCAAAATAAGTTTGTCTAGCAAGGTTAAAGCATGTATGTATATCTAGAACATATCTAATATACATAGGTATAAGGTAAACTTGTTTTGATCTATTATAATAAAAACAAAAACCAAATCATGAAAACGTGTGTGTTTTGTGCACTTGAGCATATCAACTAAACTAAGCTTTACAAATATGGATTAAAAAACACAAACTCTAAACTAGATACCTAAGTCTTCTTGACGATCTTCATCTTCAAGTAGACTCGGTCCAAACTCCGTGATTCTCCAAGTGCAAAGGTATGATCTTTAAGCTTTGGCTCTGATACCAATTGAAAAACAAAATATGAAATACTCATTTTCTCCCCCTATGAAATACCAAAGGAAACATTGAATAGTTTATCAAAACAAGTTTAAATTGATATATGTATAGTTGCTTCATTCTATACATGCATGCTTAATTTTTTAAACAATCTCCCCCTTTTTGATGATGACAAAACTCATGGAGTTATATATGCATGGATTAAAGATAAGCTTCAAGGAAGCTCCCCTTAACTCATGCATAACAAATGAATAAATAAATATGCAATGAAAGCTTATGATTCTAAACAAAGAGACATACATATTTTTCATATATTTATGTTTATTTGCTTATGCATGAACTCAATATATGCAAAAAAACATAAAGAAGCATATATAAACTCTAGATACCAAGTACAACAATTACAAAGCAAGCTTTGGATATCAATTAAACTTAATAAACAATAAAGAAGCATATATAAACTCTAGATACCAAGTACAACAATTACAAAGCAAGCTTTGGATATCAATTAAACTAATAAACAATTAAACTTAATATTCTTGATATTAAAACATAATATATGCATATAAAAAATACTTCTCCCCTTTTGTCAATCATCAACAAAGGGGTAAACAATCAAAACCATAGATAAAATGAGGGGTAAAAATCTTTCTCCCCCTTTTTGTCAATCAAAACAATGCAAACAATGTTCTCCCCCTTTTTGTCTAAAACAAAAAACAAAATCAATAAGGGGTAACTACAAACATGATATCAATTAAAAAATATGTCAATGAAGCATCTTGATACCAATAAACAAGAATCAATATATGTTATATGCTATATACATTCATGAAGAGGAAGACGCTAAGTTAGCTTCCCTACAAATATGCATTACATGAAGAAGGGATGACAAGCCCCAATTCACATAACACATATTATGTAATGCATAAGAGGAGATGTGAAGCCCCCCCTACACACGTATATCATATAAAGAAGAGTTGTCAAGCTCCTCAATTTATAATATACTCAACATGAATCTATATGTAAGAGAGATGTTAAGCTCTCCTTGCATATAGGAAATACAAATCAAAACTTTGAAATTTTCTTTAAAACAAAATTTGAAAATACCAATTGTAATTAAACATAACAAATTTTGAATGTCTAAACACAAATTTTGATACCAATTGTAAGAATATATTTCATTTTGAAAATATATAAACAAATTTGATGTTGATATCATATGTTCAAAATAACAACTTTTAATCATAAAGAGTGGGAGTACAAATACCAATTGAAATACAAAATCAAATTTCTCCCCCTTTATGAAAAACAAACTAAAGACATGCATAGTCTTGATAACAATTTAAAAGTAATCAATTTAAACAAAATTGAAACTCAAGCACTAGCATAACACAAACATATATATGTATGAAAGATAGATACCAATAGAAATTGATATACTTGAAATTTAAAGCATACATACATACAAAACATATATGAGTATACAAGAAAATCAAAATGATACCAATTGAAAGAGTTCAATGATACCAATTGACATAACAATAAGTTCAAGTGTATACATCATATTATCTACCACCCAATCATAATTCAAGTTTTAAAGATTTTAATTTAGGGCATACATGAACATGATCTCCCATCTACCGCCCTTAGAGTAGAAGGTAGGGGTTTTCAAAAATAGATTTGAAAATTATAGCTTAGTTGAAAATCACTACCAAATTGAAGAACATCGCAACTAGTTAAATGGAAAACTTGTTAACTAGCACGAAATCCTTCAAGCAAGGAATAAAAAAAAAATGAAATTCACATGATAATCATCACTCTAACCAATAAAGCATAACCATGAGAAACAAAACATGAGCAATAGATATGAGTGTACAATAAAATATGTGAAGATCATAATCATGAAAAATATTTCATTGAGCTCAATTATTCCTTAAAACATAATTCTATCAAAAACATGAAAAATCATATAAAACTCCTTATTTAATCTTCAAGGCATATGTATGTCTAATACAAGCTAAAATATACATACATATCCAAAACTCAACGAGTCCACTAAATGTATATTCATGAAGGCACGTGGCTCAAAAAGATGTATATGTATAAGATTAGTTGAACTAGATAGACATATACATGAAGTTAAATATTGACACAAAAACATCAAAACATGAAAATCTAAATCTTTACATTAAATCAATTTTCATTCAAGGTATATGTATGTATGTCAACACATAGTATACATACATATCCCTAAACACAAATGAGTCCATAAGTAGATTTGCATGAGAAACAAATGACTCAAGGGGTATACATGTGTATCTTAATGTTTGGCAAAATGCAATATACATGAAATGGAAACTCATATTCATCAAAACATATTCAAAAATGGGAATACAAGTTTAAAATGTATGAATCATCAAAACTAGACTATACTAGCACATCTAATGGGTTCAAATAAGCATTCAATTCCACAACTATATATAGATTTATTTGTAGCCCATCCTATGTACAAGTATGTAACTAGTCTTAATGAAAACTAACACTTAAACATATATTCATAACATGAAGCATCAAAAACACATATAAAAATCATCATGATAAAAGTCATCATGGAAAACTAAAATATGATTATTATGTGAATTCACATGTATTAGATTCATGATGTACATTATAGCTCAAACAAAAGTGAGAACACTAATTATGGGTCATATAAGCATGTGTGTCTCAAATACTATATATGTATGTCAAGGATCTAATAAACATGGAATGAACATACTAATCCATAGACATCAAAAACATGCTATAAACAATGAATATTAAAAGCATGTAAACAATAAATGGGAGTAAAGGATTGTTACCAAACCGAAGAAGCAACTCTCCTTGTCTCCAAAGCATGGTGGTCCTCTCCACCAAACCTTCCCTTGAAAGTGATGCATCCATATGATTTCCTTTAAGTCCGGAACGCATCCACTCCAAGGTGTCATCACTCTCACGTCATGTGAGAGCCCAACCTACATTTAAACAAAGGAGGGGTGGTCTTTGGTACCCACATCTTGTTGGGTCCATGGGGTTAGTACCTTCTCTAACCCAAACAAATTCTTTGCTAAATTTGAAACATTTAATCTATCATAACAAAATTTAGCAAGATGGCCCTTACGACCACAATGTGTACAAGTGTACACATGAGCATACATGGTGTGATGGTGTCCGTGGGAGCATGTGTATGCCGTGGAGGGGTGTATGCATAGAAGATGGAACTTGTTTCTTTCGAACCAAGGATTCCAAGCGTGTATGGTTCTTAGCACATTGGCTCATAGTGGAGCCAAAACAATTACTCTCTTCTTTAGCATACAAATATCATCATTAATCCTAGAAGAAGAGGTACATGCATTAGGTAGTCTAGATGAAGAGGCTACACTAGCATGGCAAACATGTTCATCAATTTTATTTTGCAAAACAATATTCTTATCTAAACAAACATTCAACTCATTTGAAATAGAAATGATTTTGTTTTTCAAAGCAACATTCTTTTTAAGACAAAATCAAACTTTAGAAGACAAATTTTCATTATTCTTCAAAAGAGTTTCACATCATTTTTAGACTTTAAAAATTTATTTTCTTTTTAAAGCAAGTTCCAATGAGATCTCAATGAATCCCTTTCATATAGACCTCAACCTTTCTTGCAAAAAACACAATCAAGTCTAGAATGCAAACACTATTTTCTTTTTCAATTTCTAGACTTTTCTTTTTCAACACGTTATATTTTTCTATTAACTTTTCACACACAATAGATAGTTCTTCATTTAAGGCATGAGGATCAACATAATCATTTGAAGAACTAGCACAATCATTACTATCTAGTGAGATTCCGAATGTACCTCAAGGGAGTCATTCCCTTGGACCATGTAGCATATAGAGTTGGATTCTCCACTAGATCCTCTTCTTGGATTTGGACTTGAAGCTTGGAGGTGTTGGTGGTTGTTGTTAACTTGTTCCACACTGCAAAAGCGGAATCAAGATTAGAAACACATAAGAGATAATCTTTAGGAAGAGTGCTTCTAATGGCCTCTAGGGCTTGTGCATTGGCCCCTATATGATTACCATCACCAAGATAACATCTCTTGGTGGCGGCAAGTAAGACATGCAAACCTAGGGTCTTTAGGTACATGGACATCCTATACTTCCAAACATCAATGTTGGAAGGGTCAAACTAGGTGGGGTCATGGAGTCCATGGTATAAACTAAATATGTGCAAACAATCAAATGCAAATGTAGATTAGCAAGCAAATGGATCTCACTCCTAGGATGTTAAGCCTAAAATATCAGGAGCACTAGCTCTGATACCAATGAAAAACACCTAGAGGGGGGTGAATAGGTGTAAGTGCTAATCTAAGAAACTAAATGCAAACTAAGTGCGCTAAATGCGGAAGCTAATGCAAATTATGCACAAACTAATACAATACAACAAGTGTAGCCGAATTCCCCTGCGAGGCTCTGGACTAACTCCCCTTGATTCCCCTTTAAATGGGTTGAGGTGCTATGTGAAGCTCTTGTTGGATGAGTATAAGTTAGGCACACACACACAAGCAATCCTAGCAATATGAAATACACACAATCAAGCCAAGCATATAATAGATATGATAATAAGAAATGCAAGGCACAACACAAGCAATATATGATATGAATGAATCAATGCTCAACACAAGCAAGTATGATATGATGATGAGTATGATGCTTTGCACAATTATAAGAGAGAGAGTTAGAGAGACAATGGAGCAATCGCAAACAACGAGATTTGTTTCGAGGTTCGAGCACCTTGCTCTACATCCCCGCCTACACCACCGTGTAGGATTTCCACTATCTCAACTCCCACCGAGGGAACCTCCACCGAGGAGGATTTCTTACAACTCTAGGAGTACCAAACTCCTCTCTCAAACAACCACCTCACAACCGAGGGGTAGGGCCCGTAGCCAATACAACAACCAATCCACACACCTCTACCGAAGAGGCTCACAACCAAACACTATCACCTCTACCTAAGAGGGATCCACAACACAATCACCGATCACCTCTACCGAAGAGGGATTCACAAGTATAAGGTGTTTACAACAATGAGGTTTACAACAAACAACCTCAAACACTTCTCTTTCTTTTTCTCTTATCTTTTTCCACAAAAACAAGATCCTAATAGTTTAGGATAGAAGATAGCTCAAGTGTGGAAACAAGTGTTTTTGGAAACAAGCAACAAAAAAAAAAATCTTTGGGAAAATACTTGCAATATGATAGAATTGAAGATCTAAGCAAAAATCCCAAAAACCTATTTTTCTTTGATTTTCCAAAAACCCTAAACAATAAAGATGAGAAGTTTTTGCACTTAAAACTCTTTTGAAAACTCTTTTAAACACTTCAGAAACTGAAAATTTTCTCTTAGAAAAACTTGGCCAAAATCCCCAAAGAGATGGGGTTATATAGCCCCTATACAAAACTAGCCGTTAGGCTGATGTGGCAGCCTGACAGACTGCCGGTCGACCGCCAACGGTCAGAATTATGACCGTTGGGCAACAGCGGTCGACCGGCCCGGTCGACCGAAACATCCTGAGAGCATAACTCTCATCTCGGTCGACCGGCCCGGTCGACCGTCCCAGAGACTCCAAAACGTGCACAGACTTGTGCACGTCGGTCGACCGTCCCGGTCGACCGGCCTATGGTGCGCGGTCGACCGGTCCGGTCGACCGACTTGGCCTGTCAGCCAGTCCTCAGTTCTGCACAGATATGGGATTTGAAAATAGGTCTTTTCACTCAATAAAAATCCCATAAATTCACAGTAAATCTAAAAAATAGTTTTAATCACAATAAAAACTGTTTTTCTAAAAATATGTTTTTCTAAAACTTGTTTATCATTTTACTTTGATAACCAAACTTGTGATAAAAATTTCAAGACATATATCAATCATATCAATTCATTTTTGTGTCTTGCCAATTTTATCAAAAACAAAAACTTGTATTTTATCAAACTAGAATTTTCCAAAACATGAATAGGATAGTCAAAATAAGTTTGTCTAGCAAGTTTAAAGCATGTATGTATATCTAGAACATATCTAATATACATAGGTATAAGGTAAACTTGTTTTGATCTATTATTCATGAAAACCAAAAACCAAATCATGAAACGTGTGTGTTTTGTGCACTTGAGCATATCAACTAAACTAAGCTTTACAAATATGGATCTAAAACACAAACTCTAAACTAGATACCTAAGTCTTCTTGACGATCTTCATCTTCAAGTAGACTCGGTCCAAACTCCGTGATTCTCCAAGTGCAAAGGTATGATCTTTAAGCTTTGGCTCTGATACCAATTGAAAACAAAATATGAAATACTCATTTTCTCCCCCTTTATGAAATACAAAGGAAACATTGAATAGTTTATCAAAACAAGTTTAAATTGATATATGTATAGTTGCTTCATTCTATACATGCATGCTTAATTTTTAAACAATCTCCCCTTTTTGATGATGACAAAACTCATGGAGTTATATATGCATGGATTAAAGATAAGCTTCAAGGAAGCTCCCCCTTAACTCATGCATAACAAATGAATAAATAAAATATGCAATGAAAGCTTATGATTCTAAACAAGAGACATACATATTTTTCATATATTTATGTTTATTTGCTTATGCATGAACTCAATATATGCAAAAACATAAAGAAGCATATATAAACTCTAGATACCAAGTACAACAATTACAAAGCAAGCTTTGGATATCAATTAAACTTAATAAACAATAAAGAAGCATATATAAACTCTAGATACCAAGTACAACAATTACAAAGCAAGCTTTGGATATCAATTAAACTTAATAAACAATTAAACTTAATATTCTTGATATTAAAACATAATATATGCATATAAAAAATACTTCTCCCCTTTTTGTCAATCATCAACAAAGGGTAAACAATCAAAACCATAGATAAAATGAGGGGTAAAAATCTTTCTCCCCCTTTTTGTCAATCAAAACAATGCAAACAATGTTCTCCCCCTTTTTGTCTAAAAAAAAAACAAAATCAATAAGGGGTAACTACAAACATGATATCAATTAAAAATATGTCAATGAAGCATCTTGATACCAATAAACAAGAATCAATATATGTTATATGCTATATACATTCATGAAGAGGAAGACGCTAAGTTAGCTTCCCTACACATATGCATTACATGAAGAAGGGATGACAAGCCCCAATTCACATAACACATATTATGTAATGCATAAGAGAGATGTGAAGCTCCCCTTATGAATTTTAAACATTAGTGATAACACAAAATATGAATTCATATGAACGTGAGTGTATCTCAAAGACTATTTATGTATATCACTTGTTTAATAACATTGCATTTAACATAATGAGCATTAAAATCATAACATGCTAAAAATTATTAGTGTAAAGACATGTAAACTAAAATAGGAGTTAGAGATAGTTACCAAACTATATGAACTATTCTCTAAGTTTTCAAACCATGGTTGTCCTTTCCACCAAACATCCTTAATAGCGATGCATCAATTTGGTATGTCCATTTAGCTCATGCATCTTCCACCAAGGCACCATACCTCTCACGTCATGTGAGAGCCTACATCTACATCAAACACAAGAGGTGAGAATTTTGGTACCCATTTTTTTGCGTCTACGAGGGTTAGAAAAAATGAAACCCAAATATTATTATTTGCAAAATTTATAGAATGTAATCTATCAAAGCAAAATCTTGCAAGATGGCCTTTGCGGCCACAATGTGTACATGTGTACACTCTAGCATGCATATGAGTAGTGTGAGTGTGAACATAGCCTGCATATGTATGCCGTGGGGTTTGTGCATGAACATGTGAAATTTATTTCTTGCGAAATATGGATTCCAATTTAGAGTGATTAAATGCACATACAATCAATGTTTTTCTTTATAATACAAATATCATTATTAATTTTGAAAGAAGAGACATGAGCATGAGAATCAGCAATCTTTTTCTTTTTAGAAATATTTTCTTTTTCTTTTAAAATAATTTTCTTTTTCAAAGAGTTATTTTCTTCAAAATAATCTCTTTTTCTTTTCCATCAAAATAATTTATTTTCAATGAATTGTTTCCTTCACAAATGTCATTTAATTTTGAAGACAAGAAAATATTCTCTTTTTTAAAAAATTCATTTTCTTTTGAAACACATTCAAATTTATTTTTAAAGAAATTATTTTCTTTTAACAAAGAAGTATTTTCCTTCTTCAACTTATCATTTTCAATTTTTAGTAAATCATATTTTTCAAGAAGTTTTTGACAAAAAGATGCAAGCCCATCATAAGGCATGTCAATATCTTCTTCTAGCTCGGATTCAGAATTTACCTCAAGAGTCATCGTCTTAGACCATGTAGTACATATTAGAAGCATCATTTCTATCATCTGAGTCGCTCCCCATATAGTATTGCTTTTATTCACCAAGAGAGACAATTGTGTTCCATACTACAAAAGCCGAATCAAAGTTAGAAACTCTAGATAAATATTCATCATTTAGGGTAGATTTTAGAGCATGAACGGCTTTTGTGTTAGCCTCAACATGTTTGCAATTTAAATAATAAGAATCATTAATAGTCGCAAAATAAACATGAATACCTAAGGCTTTTAAGTACATGGACATCTTAACTTTTCAAGTTTGGAGGTTAAGAATGTTAAACATGGGAGGTGTCATGAAATCCATGTATGTGTAAAATAATATTGTGATTAGCTAAAATGAGGATCTTTAACTTAATGTTGTTAGACCTAAATCAAGAACACCATGCTCTGATACCAACTGAAATACATCTAGAGGGGAATGAAAAGGTATACTAGCTAATCTAATGCAAATAATGCGGAATTAAAAACTATTTATGCAAACTAAAGCTATTAAGCTAACACAAAAAGTATAACACAAAGAGTGTAGCCGAATTTTCGGTGAAGGGCTCTGGACTATCTCCTCAACATTCCTCTAAATTAAGAGTCGAGGTGCCACTGTGACTCTCTTGGTTGAATACAAGTGTGAGCAAACAATCCCAAGCATATATTCAATTTGAGCACAAGTATATTAAGCATATAAAGAGATAAACAATATAAGCATGTAAGATATATAAACACAAGTGAGAGAGAGATGAGCAATCGCAAATATAGGAGAATTATTTCAAGGTTCGAGTACCCTTGCTCTACGTCCCCGCCTTCAACACTATGAAGGATTTCCATTATAATGATCCCGCAAAATCACTCGGTGCCGCAACACGTACAACGAATTTACACTAGAACTATTGGACCTGCAAGTCCCTCACTTGTTCCCGCAAGAACAACACATGCAAGCACACTAGCTTACCGAGGCCGCACCTCTTACAACTCCTCCAACTACAAGTTGGAAGACCTGGTGATCACTTTACTTGATCACCACAAAACTCTCTTCACCGAGGCCACAACCTCTACAACTCTTCACAATACAAGAATGAAATCTTGTGATCACTTCTCTTGCTCACAAAAATAACTCTCACAATAAAGATTCCTAAAGGATTGATATAGTAATGGAAAGCTCAAGTTTGTGTGAGAAAATCAAGACAGAGTTGTGGTGGAAAACTTAAGAAATCTCTTTTGAAAATACTCTTAAAAACTCTCCTTTTGATATGAATGTTTTAGCCCAAAAACAAGTGGAGAAAAATCCTAAGAGAGATAGGAAAAACTGGCTCTAAAATTTCTCCAAAAACTTGTGAAAACTAGCCAAAACAACCCCCTTTTATAGAGTTCAGAAATATAGCAGTTGGGGTCAAACTGCAGGCCAGATTACCTGTCGGTCGACCGGCTGATAGACCGGCTGATCGACCGGCCGACGGTTATATTTATGACCATTGGGGCTGCCGGTCAACCGCCTAGTCGACCGCACCCAGGTCTTGACCTGTCGGTCGATCGATCGGTCGACCGACCGAGGCAAGATCCAGAGAGCAAAGCTCTCTGGCCGGTCGTCCGCCGGTCGACGGGGCCAGAGCCAGAGAGTGAACTCTTTGGATTGGTCGACTGCCCGGTCGACCGGCCCTCAAGCCAAGGCTCGTGTATATATCTGTGCACGTTGGTCGACTGCCTGGTCGACCGCCAGACGGCCATGTCAGGAAAATTAGAGATTAAAACTTGGTCTAATAAACTCCTATAAAATCTCATAAAATCACATAAAATCTACAAAAATAAGTTCATTGAAATACTTTGAAGTAAAAATATGTATGATAAAAAATTAACATATATTATAAATTTTTTGAACCATTTTTGTGATATAGAAATTTAGCCTTAAACAAAAATCCGTATTTTTCAAAAACAATCTTTAATTTGAAATTTTTTTCAAAACTTCTTCAAATACAAAAACAAGATATTTTAAACATTTTGAAGCTTATTGTGTATGAATATAATTCAATACACATATAAGTTGAAATATCTATGTTTTTGACAATAAGCTCTAAAATAATTTTGGTAAATACAAAACTTAAACACATGATATAGAACATCAAAAAAGTTTTTCTAAACATTTGAACTAACAATGTGTATAGATGAAATTCAAAACACATATAAACTATATAAACTTGTTTTGATGAAAATCTAATCATGAAACATAAGGATGTATACTTCGAAGCTCAAAATCAAAACGATTTTTCTAAAACTAAAACTATTTTATGAAAATACATATAAATTTTGTATGTGTGTTATATGAGCTTGAGCAATTCACAACTAATCTATCCTTTATATTTTATTTAAAACACAAAATCTTAACACTTATAAAATTAGACTCAAGTCTTGAAAATCTTCTCTTGAAAATCTTCTCCTCTTTCTTGACTTGGTCCAAACTTTGATCCAATGAGCTAAACTCCTCTTGAGTACTTGATGCGATCTTTGAAATACGATCTTTTGAATCAACACGTGCTAGCTTTAAAACTTGACTTTGAATCTTTTATTGAAGCTAAACACCGACTAAGATCTTGATCAAATATATGAAACTATATAAATACAAGATCATTAGTACTATAACTATATGAGTTAATCATCATCAAAATTAGAGTGATGGGCCTTTGGGCCAACAATAACTAAACACCAAATATCTCTAATCCAAATATTAAACCAAAATCTATCTCCATCTTCTCCTCTCCCCATCAACAACAGCCGCCTCCCCCTTCCTTCATCAAAACACCACAACATCCTGGAGCCTCTCCCTTCGTCATCGCCGGAACTCCGCTGCACCATCTCCATGGCCTTCTCTCTTGGCCGAGACCCCCATGGTAGTGCAGCGCGGAGCCAGGCCACGCCTTCGTCGACACCTGCGCACTGCACCCTCTCCCCTTGATGTGCACCACTCACGGCAATCGACAGCCTCTCCCATGGTCGCCGACTGCCTGAGGCTGTTACCTGGCCAAGCCATCTCACCATGGCTAGGCCGGGATCCTCCTCACGCATCACTCAGCACTCCCCCTGCTGCTCTCCTTTGGTCGAGCTCTGGCCGAGACCCCCTCCATGGCCTCCAACAGCCGAGTGTACCTGACATTGTCCAAGCCTCTCCTTGGCGTGAGCGTGGGTGTCCCTCCCTCTGCTTTCATGTTTCTCCTCTCTCTCTGTATCATGAATGAATGTGCGTGTACATTTAAATGAAATATGTATGTTAGTGTGTTTAGGTGTGTGGGTGTGAGTATATGTATAATGTGTGTGTGTTTATATGGGTGTGTGTTTATATATGAATGTATGAATGTGTGTATGTATAGTGTGCATTGGGTGGTTGCATGTATATATGTATATATAGTGTATATGTATAGTAGGTATGTGGGTGTACACGTTTGTGTCTGTGTGCATGTTTGTAAGCGTGTATTTATGTGTATCGTGTATCCATAAGTGTTTGGTTGCATGTTACAGCATCTTCAGATTCGTTCGTGAGATCCGAACTTGTTACATGAGATTTAGAGTTGTGCCCATTATGGACCCGATAGACTGGCGATTCAAAGACTGACCCATAGGATGATCCGTAGATCAGTACCGGTTCGTGTAATGAATACCAGAAGACGATTCGGTATCAAAACCGTATCATTTTATGTAAGTATTTGTTCTTATATATTTTTCCTAATTACTGTTGCTGTAGTGTTCATGTAACTATTCGTATCATTTCACATGACTGTCTGTGATATTTTACCAATATGATTAACCATGTTACTTCATGAGATATTAATGAGTGTCCACTTTAATTATATAGTTGATCTGAGTAGCTATCAGCGTCATTTTATGTGTTGGTAGTTTGTTACTGTTGACTTAGGCCTAGTATTTGATACCTTGGACTGTGACTCGATTGGATTTATTGATTGGCTAGATTAGTTCATTTTTGAGTGTCAGATATATATGGACCTTGTATTCGGATATTGGGATATTAGACTTATATTATTTTATGTACAGATGATTACCATTTCAAACTCGGACTAGTTGTAAAGGAACTTGGATTGTATACTAGATTGATCTTGTGTTGATTTGGTTCGTGATTATGATTAAAGATCTATATTTTATCTGAATAATTATCAGACTTGATGTTCTTTTATTCGGTGATAATTCAGTCAAGAATTCATTTGGGTATTTGAAGATATATTAAATGTGATGTTACTTTATTAAGAGATTTGATTCCTTGATGTTTGGATTGATATATAAACTTAGTTAGAATCTGAGTTGATATGATATTTACATTCTTGTTATTAGATCTTGATCATTATTTATATATGATTATTTTAATCGGATTAATAGTTGTAAGTGTTTTCAGATTCACTGATTAGTTGTCGGAGTATTAATGATATTATCAATGTTGATTATTGGATGTAAGGATATTCTAGATTTCATAATGACTGAGGATGTTCTACTCGTTGTTTATGATTTCGGTATCTGTTAACTAAGTTGATCTCGAGAATAATCAGTAAACTGCTTTTTTCAGTTATAGAGATAGAGTATTATGAGATTAATTTCGTTGATATCGGTGAGCTTGTACTTCAGAGTTGATAGCAGTTATTTATTTGATCTCAGTTATTAGTGATTAGAGGATTAGAACATATTGGTAGCGATGAGAGAACCGATTATTGGCTTATTGGACTTGTGATTTACTATACTTAATACTCTGCTACAGACTTAGCACTTGGTGTTCATGATGATTATTAAGATTATGAGTTAGTGGATTTATTACTGTTATATCCAGCTGAGTGAATGAGATATTGATCAGTTTTATGTGAGACTGTCTATTGATCAGTATTTTGACTTATTGCTGTATTATTTCATGTTACTGAAAGTTACTTGGAAAGTATTATTTAACCGTAACACCCTGTACAGTCCTATTATTCCTCGTTATACATGGTTACTGATACTGTTTAACGTGTATACAATTACTGTTGACTGTTATATTGTACTGTTACTGCCACTGTATCATCCCGGTATTCTAAGTAACATAATCCTGATTGTTTCGACTGAATTAAATAGTAATGTTAATGGACAACTTACACTGAGATTGGGAAAATGTATGGAGAAGACAACGTCTGTATTTTGGGTGGACCTAAGATACAGGTTGGCAGCTGACTTTCGATTTCACTGCAGGGTTTCAGGGGATGACTTATATCCCATCTGTTTATTATTCCATGGTGTTACTGTGAGTATTGTTCCACAATGATATTGTGAGTACTATTATTGTTACTGATTACCTGGCGGTAGGGTCTGGTTCAGCGCCAGGCATCTGGGCCGTGGTCCCGGGTATGTACGGGACCCACCTAAAGTATGGAAAATGTCTACAACCAATCAGTTTCAATAACATAGAACTTCGATTGACATGTGTGATAGGCGTAGTATGGGATGTATTTATTACAGGTGGCAATTGGTGTTCGCTGACATAATAAATAATAATGCGCTGTAACTGATTGTCTTTATCTGATACATGTGTGTTGGACACCCGATAATACATCTGACCTGATTGGACATTTGATCCTAGTACCGACTGACTCTACCTGCCTGATATATAGATTGTGATAGACACCTGATTAGATACCTGACTGAACTCATATAAGTTTTGATAGATATATGATTGTACACATGACTAGATTATACACCAGACAAGTGACATATGCTAGGTTACACATTTTGACATCAGTTATTTGTTTACAGTTGTATTAGTTATCTTTTATCTGCAGAATTATTCATGTTATTATTATTCAACAATTTTTTATTTTCAGCTTTAGACTTATTGTTATTTTATACACACTGTTTATATATACAAGCATATTCCCTTTTCTTATACACTCATTAGGTCGCTTCTGACGACCTTGGATTTGCACGTCCAGATATTGGACATTTTATTTTTGTTGATCAGGCGTTCGATGAGACCATTCATGTTGCGAGGAGCTGGAGTTCCTTTCTATCATTTCTGGTATTCTTTCTTCTCTTTTATTCAGATTATTTCTTGATTCTCTCTATATCGCATCCAGTTGCTCTATCTTTCTCTTTCATATGATATCATGTGTAGACATTATACACATTGTTGTAGTGATATTGATTTATCATTTTGATCATATAGCTTGTTCAGGTTACTTAGGCTTAGCATGTATACATGGGGTATTCTTCTTACGTATATATATCGCCGACTCTCATCGCGACTCCTTTTCTACATATTTTAAGAAGCGGACATGATAGTTTCTTATCCACATAATGTGGATGAAGATGAGATATCCTTGAATGAGATTATGAACACCATGAAGCAGCTTGGGTAATGGGTATGGTGGAATATTCAGAACTTTTTTGTAAATTGCATGGAAAGAGTCTAGACAATGGGTTAATACTTCTCTACAATGACAAGGCCTTATATGATACACTCAAGCCACTTAAGCCCTATAAAAGAGTAGTATTGTACATTGAACACATGGTGAATATTGGTGAAATTGTTGAGGATGTTGAACCTAATGAACTAAGTTCGACAAAGCCCAAGGAGAAAGAAGTTTGCAATGAGAGAAGACAAGAAGAGGCCGGTGTGGAAGATAGAATGCAAGCTAAAGAAAGGTTAGTTGTTGACGAAGAAGTTACAAATGTTGGAGTGCATCCCAAGGCAAGTAGAAGTTGTGTTGACAGGAATGAAAAAGAGGCAGTTATGAAAGATAGAAGGGTAGCTGATGAACAGTTAGTTGCTGATGATGAAATGTCAAATGAAGATGACGAGGAGGAAGACAAATACATTGTTAGAAAAAAGATAGCTAGCAAAATCAGATTTAGGAACCCTGATGAGGACAGTGTTACTAATTTTGATAAGGAAAAATATGTGCCATCTCAGCATAATGATTCATCAAATTCAGATAATGAAAGTTTGACAGACTCTAATGGGAACAGGAGAAGACTGATGGAGAAAAAAAGAGAGAGATCTAATGAGCAAGTTACTAGTACAGAAAACATTGCCAAAAATTTGGAGGAGTTAGATCCTAGTGATGTACATATAGAATTGGTGAAAGTGGCAATGTAGACTCAGAATATGAGTGTACTGATACTCTCAAAACTCCAAAATGTAATGAAATTGAGGAGGATGTAATGGATTATAGAAATCAATATCCACATGCTAAGGAATTTGGCATCAGTGAGTAGCCCAATTTGAAAGTTGGAATGAGATTTCCTACGCATAAAGCATTCAGAAAGCATATGCAACATTATAAAGTTGTTAATAGAATACAAATTAAGTATATCAAGAATGAAAAAAGAAAGATAATTGCACATTGCCAAAATAGAGAGAAAGATAATAAAACTAAGAAGTGGATAGGATGGGAGTGGAGATTGCATGCAACACGGAACAAGGAGAAGACATTCTTTCAGATTGTTAGCTTCTACAATGGCTGCATACCAAGGATGAGGAGGATCAAAGCTGCAAATTCTACTTATTCTGGTGAGAAGTATTTGGACCAAATGAGAGATGTTGAAGGAAAGTTGGATCCCTACAGAAGACTGTGAAGAGAGACTTGAATCTAGATGCTAATTAGCAGCAGATGTACGGGGCCAGAAGAACAACAATGAAGGTTATTGAAGGAGATGGACTTGAGCAGTTTTTTAACTATGGGATTACACTAATGTGTGGACTGTTGAGAATCCAGGTTTACTCATTAAGGTGAAAGTCTTGCCTGAAGGGAACAATAAGCAGCAACTTTCCAAAAATTATTTATCTGTTTCAAAGGATGTGTGAGTGGGTTTTTGGAAGGATGTAGACCCTTCATAGGGTTGGATGGCTGCCACCCCAGAAACATTTTGTCACTGATATTGTTGAGTACAGTTTCAAGAGATGCAAATAATGGAATATTTCTAATTGCAATAGCACAAGTGGAGAGTGAGTGCAAAGAAATATGGACATAGTTTATGGAGTTGCTATTGGAAGCTTTTGGGGAATAAGAGAAACTAGCATAATATACATTTCAGATACACAAAAAGTAAATAGATTGTAACTCTTTAATTCTTTACTTTGTGTCTATTTTTCTTTATTCTACTAATTCAAATTGTATTGTAATATGTAGGGATTGATTGGAACTTTTGATGAATTATTACCGGGGGCAGAGCACATGGTTCGTATCAGGTAATGACATTTTACATCTCTATTAGTTTATTCTTTACTTGTTAACAAATTAATGCTTATAGTATTGCTTAAGTGTCTTTTATATTTGGAGAAGGTAGACTTATGAGCTGCCAAGTATCTTAGGAATGTGGGGGTTGAAAGATGGTGAAGAACTGGGTTTAGTGACATGTTTAAGTGTGATTTCTTGTGCAACAATGTGTCGGAAGCTTTCAATAAATACATTAGAGGCCAGATAAAAACCTGTAATTACCATGCTTGAGTCTATTAGAAAATTGTTAATGAAAAGACAACAAATTAAGAAGGAGAAGATGGGGTGCATGACGGAAACAATTGTCCCAATATTAAAGAAAAACTATAAAACATTGGTAAGAATTCGTGGAATTGTGATATGGAGTATCATGGAGAAGGAAAATGGGAGTGTAGCTACAAGGATGAGACATATGTTGTGGATGTAGATTAAAAAAACGTGGTTGTAGGCAATGGGATGTAACTGGGATACCCTGTAAGCATGCCTAGCAGCTATAAACAAGAATCTGATGCCACATGAAAACTTTATCCATTCATACTTGTAAAAAAAAAAAAACATGAAAGCATATGCATACATGATATTATCACTCCCAGATTCTAGTCAGTGGCTAGAGACCATGAAAGGTAGAATACTCCCACCCGATTATAAACCACTACCTTGAAGACCCCAAAAAGCTAGAAAGAAGGCACCGGATCACCCACAAAACAAGAAGAAGATGAGAGAGGAGGTTACAAGGTAAAATTCTCCAAGAACTTGAAGACAGGTCACAACACCAGAAAATGCACAATGCTGGTAGCTGAGAGACCCCTAATACCGCAGGTACTTCAAGAGGGGGCATGCCTCCAATTCCCAGGCGTGAGATTGGATCAAACTTCACAGCTGATGATGAGTTTCCTACCAATTCACCCTATAGTTATGAGAGTGCCTACAGATGGAGCTTTTACTAGTGGCTGGCACAAGAGGGGGGAGAAATGGAGAGGGAAGAGGAAGCAGTGGAGGGGGAAGAGGAAGTAGTGGAGGGAGGGACGCTATAGGCATAGGCAGAGTCACATGGATGCCTAGGGAGCATTGGTTTGGACAAACCGCAAAATCGAACCGATCGGTTCGGTGCGGTTTGAGAAAAAGTTCGGTTCGGTTCGGTTTATTTTTTTAAATTCGGTTCACCGAACAAACCGAACTCTCTTCAACTCAAAAATTACCCGAAGAAGAGAGCATTAGTCAATGGTTTGAAATTCGGCACACCCTTCTTCCCCCGTGCACCCTCTCCTTCACCTAAAAATTATCCGCTCTCTTTCATACAAAAAAATTACATGCCTTGAAGCCCGCTGCTTCTCCCCCCCTCTTCCTCTCTCAGAACCAAACTCTGAAACTGTAACTGAACTGAAAATTTCGGTTCGGTTTGAAAAATTAAGCAGTGCCGTTCGGTCCGGATTTTTCTGATGAAAACTGCACTGATGCACACCCCTATGGATGCCAAGTGCAGGTGGAGGTCATCTACTTGGAGATTATACTAGTACTGGTACAAGGGAAGGGGATTGGGGGGGCGGGAGGGGGGGGGGGGGTGGTGGGGGGGTGGGGTCGAGGAGGGAGGGGAGCTAGAGGCAGGGCAGAGTCACGTGGATGCCAAGTGGTGGTGTAGGTCATCTATTTGGAGATTCCAACTTTACCACTGCTGCAAGAGTTCAAAAGTTGCAAGTGAACAGAGGGGGTGCCAATACACATGGTTTTGGCAGGTCAAGTAGTGGCGGACCACTGCTCAATTCAAGTGTGCAACAAAACAATCTGGGGGCATTTGGCAGAAGGAAGGGGTCACAGGCAGCTACAGGATCAACTTATCAACTAAGGACTGGCGTAGTATGGTGGATGCCAACTCCTCATCCACCTTAAGCTATTGTTCAAGTTTTGTTATAATATTGTGTTAAGTGTGGGATTTTTTTTATATTCCAGGTCACACCGTCTCAATCTTCTTCAGTTACAATGCAGCCCAGTCAACAAATTCTTTCAGTTCCCAATGATCAGGAGGTAACTAAAATTATATTTGCAACTCCACTTCTTGTTGCCCTTTTGGATTACTTTTCTTTAAACTAAGTTTGTATTACTGCTGCTTCATCAAGTGAAATGAAGCTTTTATGTACTAAACAATGTCTGTAATGCATTCCCCCCCTCCCCCCCCCCCCCCCCCCCCCCCCCCCCCCCCCCAAAAAAAAAAAAAAAAAAAAAAAAAAACAGAAAACAATTTCTGTAAAGTAGATTTCTCTTTTAATTAATTATGTATGAACTCCTATGTGATGGTTATGGAGTCATGTTATCAATGTATACTCTGTTTCAAACACTTTATGATGTGGCTGTTGCAGTTTAAATTATGGTTATCTGTTATCTAAGTTTGAATTTCTGTTCAGATTGTGTAGTTTGGGTGATAATTTGTTGTTTTCCCCCCTTAATTTTCTCTATTACTTGTGACTGTCAATGTTACTCAGGGTGGGTGGAATCAATAATACAATCTTTCTGGTCATGAATGCACAGTTCAGCCCATTGTTCCTTTGTTATTGAAGTGTAGCAACACCTCTATGATGGAATGTACTACAACAGTCACATGGGTTCTTGACCCGCTGCTCACTTCATTGATTCTTTGAGAATATAGAAGAGGTAACTTTGGATTACAGATGAATTCAAAAAATTTTGAAGTTCAAAAAATTTATACAGTGGACTGGAGTAATGAATTGATGACAGAGAAGTAGAGAGAATTGATGACAGAGAAAAAGAGGAGAGAGTAGAGAAGAGAAAATTGATGACAGAGAAATAGAGGAGAGAGTGGAGCAGAGAGGATTAGAGAAGACATGAGAGAAGAGCGTGTAACATAGAGAAAGTGAATGTAGCAGAGAGAAAGAGAGAGACGAGAGGAAGAAGAGTGTAGCAGAGATAAGAAAGAAGTCTGGTGAGAGGAGAGTGTGGCAGAGAAAAATGGGAGGAGACGTCAAAGAATCACAATCTTCACTGGATTGAGCTACAATTAGGTCAGTTACAAAGCTCATTATGTTAAGTTTCAAATTAACTGTTCACACTAACATTTCAATTTCAATTTGTTCATAGTAAATTCCTCTAGCTACCATGACAAACCAAAATACATATATATATATTTATTTTACATTGACAAACTACATCATCAAGACTAACTATGTTGTGAATTATTTCAAGATTTTTGGGCTGTAAGTATCATTTTGTAGAATGCGAGACTTGTTCTTAGGGTTATATTGCAATTTCTCAGTATCTGTAAGAACAATAGAGGTGTTATGACCTTAGAAAGTTTCATTTTTGGAGTTTGCTACTATGACTTTGATTGTTAAGTTAACTTGGAATTATATGTTAATTTGAATAGGATTAGGAATTAAAGGAGTCAACAGACTATATAACATACATGATCAATAAACCTATTAATCTTTTGGTTAGAGTCTGTGGGTCAAACATGCGTATTAGGACTAGGATTAGGCTTGGACTAGTATAAATACTCTCTTAGGGTATCATTTTAGATCATTAGTTATGTTGTAAGAAATTCTTTGGAGACTAGCCATCTCGAATTGGTAGCAGGAGATTAGTCATCTTGAATTTGGCTTTATATCCTCCATTTTATCTTAGTAAAATTTGGTCTTTTATCTTTTGATCCATTCTTTTATCTTGTTTTTTTTGTGAAATTTATTGTCCATCATCATCAAGAAGAAATATTCATATCAATCCTTAATTGTGCAAGTTGGTGGCAAGACCCTTGGGGGAGAACAATTTGAATGGGTTTTGCTCATTAAAGAGCCTATCATGAGTGTTCAGGGTGGGGAGCTGCAATTGAATGGAAGGTGGCCTTGGATTCTCTGGTGCGAAATGGGTTGAAGGATTTAGTCGGAAGCTTAATGTGTAGGGCCATCAGTCCTCATTCCCGGCCTTTTTTCGGCCTTTTTTGGGATGGGCATGATGCAACCTTGGAGTTATTTCATTGAAGGAGACCAGAGATCTTTGTCAAGCAGCTTCTGGATTTATCTTCAACTTTTGTATGAGACTTGATAGGTTGAATTGAGTTGGACTGAGAACTCTGTCAAACAAGTGTTCGACATAGCTCCTAATCAGCTGCGATGAGACTTTGGGGGATGCGGACCGTTAGTATCCCTTTCGGGAAATAGTCTCCCACTGATACCAATTTAGATGAACTTTTCTCTACGATGATGGTGCACAATAAATTTCAGAAAGAAAACAAGATAAAAGAATGGGTTAAAATGTAAAAGATCAAATTTTACTAAATAAATGACGGATATAAGGCCAATTCGAGATAATTAATCTCCCAAGATCAATTCAAGATGGCTGGTCTTCAAGAAATTTCTTAGGAAATGACTGATGATTTAGGATGGCGCCTTAAGGGAGTATTTATATCCAAGTCTAACCCTAATCCTAATACACATTTTTGGCCCAAGCCCAATAACTACTCTACTAAAAGATTAATAGGCCTATGATTATGTCTGGTATAGAGCCTCCTAACTTCTTTAATTCCTAATCCTATTCTAATTAACACCCAACTCCAGTTTAAGTGTAACGACTACCTTGTTGAAGGACTACAAGTGAATTGGAATCTAGAGAAAAAGGTTTGAAACCAATGAATTGTGGTGGTCGCATAGAATGTGGATCTTTTTTGAGGAAATGTGAAGTATTGACGATATTTTTTGCCTTCTTGGCAGCTGCATGCATCGAGCATTTATGGTGATATTCTTGATTATTAAAGTTCAGAAGAAGGGAAAGTAAGTTCTTTATGAAAGCGGAGGAAATTAACAAACTTGTGAGAATGTGTTAAATTTGGGTTGAAAAGGTGGAGTAGCTAGAGGAAACTAGGCAAGTGCACTCTTTTGTGGAAGCTGCAAGAGGAAAGAGAAACCCACTGGGAAGCAAAACTATTTTGGTCATGATTTAAGAATTATTATGAAACAGAAATCTGGATAACAAAAATATACAGCGTCTCCTGAAGGTGGGGGAATTTATCGTTTTGGAGAAATGGACATGGAATTCAACACCAAGTTAGTTCCCTAGCAAAGGACAGTAAGAATGTACACACACAGATACACTCACCCGCGAAAAGAAAAGGAAAAAAAAAAAGAGATTTACCTATAGCTATACCATCACATTTGCTAGCACATCAGCCTTGAATTTTAAAAGAAAGTCACTAATTTAATTGATTCACAGATTGCGAGATGCATAACGTGCGCCAGGACCATAAATTGAGTACTAAAGCACTCTGCTTTGAGCTGATTATTTATAAAACTAGAAACAAATTTGTCTTCAGAAAACTGAGCACCTACATATCAGTGGTAGAAGTGAGATGCTTTTCTCATATCCATGTTCAACAACTGACTAACAAGTAACAATCCAATGGTGCCTTGCTGCAGTGTGGTATTTTTTTTATGCAAACATTTTAACTGGTGCGAACTAAAAAGGTCTTAGCCTAAAAATTAGAGTTTTTTTTAAACCTTTCACTTATTTATTATTATTTTGTGTGGATAACCTGAAGATTGGAGTTTGAGCAATTAAATTGTTATCCTAGGAGCTCTGTGCCTCACCAATGATTTAGATACACAATTAATGTAATGTTCTGTTAAAAAAAAAGATATCAATAAAGGAAGGCTATTACAATTATAATTAGTATCTGTTGGATCACTATAGACATGGAGAACTCTTGCTAGTTGAGGGAAATCATAAATCATTCCAATAGCATGTGCTAAGATAGAGCATTTGCAGACTTTGCTCAAATTCTGAGATGCTTATAGTAAGCGATTCTGGTTCCTCTCTATTTGATGTTATTGAAGCCGGCAGGATACTATATTTTTGTGAAAATAAAAGATAGCTTGATTCATCTGATAGAAGCTTGAATCCAGTGTGATTTCTTCATAGCTTACCACTTAATGTGATTTTTAGTCATCTTTCTTTACCTGTTGGTTGAAAAATACTGTTGATAAGTCAATGCCTACATCCTCCAAGACAAAGTCTAGAAAGTAGAAATATAGATCAAAGTTATGCGAATGTAGGGTTCTCCACAAATTATAATTGAGTGCAGGTTGCATGTGTGAACCTGAAGATATAGTGATTGTGTAGTAAAGCACAACCTGCTCCCAGATGGTGCATGAGGGTCAGGACTGCAAGTAGTTTTTGCTGGCCCAGAGGGCAAGTCCCGGCCATTTCATAAGTCGCTCTTGCTCATCAGAGTTTTACGAGTTTTTATACCTAGAAAATTTACTGTAGCCTCAAGGTTGCTAGAACATTTTGAAGAACTCAATTTAAGGGGTCTACTGGAGATCTTTAGATAGGTTTAAGCTGTTGACTATTTGCTGCACCACTTGCTCTAAGAAAATCTAGAAGCGTAAGGACTTTGAGTATACTGTTGATAAGAACATTTTAGAGGTAGGACATGCATGCCCAAGCAACTATCTCTGGGGATGCAAGCTAGCAAGCTGTTCTAGGTGGAGTCGTTTATGTCCCCCACTACTGGGTGAACTTTCTCATCTGTGTAAATATCACATAAAGAAGCTGAAATTTGTATGAGCTACTCTGAGCTCCGTAGGAACAACTGCATCTGGAAGTTTAATTTTGATGGTTATTGCTATAGATTATGGCTGGCAAGACCTACATCAGTTGTAAACTTGTATCATGGGGTGGACCAAGTAAGAAACCTTGGAAGGGGACTTAGGAGTTGTTTGTTTCACCGTAAAAGATGTAAAAGTCCTTAATTCGTAAATGATTTACAACCCAATTACAATTACGACATTTGTTTGGACCGTAATTCGTAAAAGACTTACGCAACTCAACTACCACTCACTTGCAACCCAATTACCACTCACTTGCAGGTTGCAGCTTAGTTACAATTAATTTTGTGGTCATGCAAATTTGTATTATTTTTTTATGTTAATATTAATTTTTTTAATATTTAGCATTTTTAATATTTATTTGCAATATTAAAGCTTTTTAAATCACTACATGATTAATTTTGTCGTCAACTTTTCACTTACGGTTTACACATTATGACAACCAAACACCGTAAAATACAATACACTTTTTCACTTACAACTTTATATTACCAACTAAATACCGTAAAACTTACATGCATGTAATTCATTTACAACTGTAAAAGACTTTACCAATTACGACTTACGAATTACGGCCAATTACGACAACCAAACAGATCCTAAATACTGTACTTTAGCATACAAATTGAAAATCAGAATTGCTCTCAAACTTCTTACGAGGCATATCTTTCTTCCAGTAGATCGAATGATAGAATATTATCCAATCTCCCTATTCTAGTATCTCGGACCGTTCTTAGAAAGTCTTGCTGCCTGTGTTTACCATGAATATAGGGAGAAATCGAACCTCTTATAATGACATGAGACTTGCATTCAGTGGACGTGACCTGAATTGCAAAATTTAAGTTCAAAAATTTCCAAGCTCAATGAGATGAATGTGATTGCATTTCTTTTTTCATAAAAAAAAGGGATAACTCGACACATGCATACTGTGACAAATAAAAGGTGTCTTTTAGTGGATCACTTTTTTGGCTTAACAAAACCTTGTTGGCCCAAAAGCCCATCACTCTAGTTTTGATGATGATTAACTCATGTAGTTATAGTACTAATGATCTTGTGTTTAATTAGTATCAGATATTTGATCAAGATCTTAGTTGGTGTTTAGTTTCAACAAAGGATTTAAAGTCAAAATTTTGGAGCTAGCATGTGTTGATTCAAGCGCTCGCGTATCAAGATTGCATCAAATACTCAAGAGGAGTCTAGCTCATTGATCAAGATTTAGACTAAGTCAAAAAGGAGAAGAAGACTTTCAAAGGAAAGATTTCCAAGAAGACTTGTGTCATGTTTGTTAGTGTCAAGATTTTGTTTCTAGATAAAATGTAAAGGATAGGTTAGTTGGTGGATTGCTCAAGTTCATATACACTCACACACAAGGTTTAGATGTATTTTCATAAAAGAGTTTTCGTTTTGAAAAATACCGGTTTGATTTTTTAAGCTTCAAAATATACAAGTATTTTATCAAAACTTGTTTTAGAGCTTAATGTCAAAAATATAGATATTTCATCATATATATGTAGTGGGTCATATCCATACACACAAAGCTTCAAAAGTGTTTAAAATATCTTATTTTTGTATTTGGAAAAGTTTTAAAACAATCGTTTTTGAAAAATACAGGTTTTTGTTTAAGACAAAACTTCTATATTACAAAAATAGTTCAAAATATTTGTAATATATTTTGATTTTTAATCAAACATGTTTGTATTTCAAAGTATATCAATGAACTTATTTTTGTAGAATTTATGAGAATTTATGGGATTTAATTGAAGGTAAAAGACCA
Source organism: Agave tequilana (assembly GCA_038442645.1). Lineage (NCBI taxonomy): Eukaryota > Viridiplantae > Streptophyta > Magnoliopsida > Asparagales > Asparagaceae > Agave > Agave tequilana. Next base: position 35,362 of record JAVJIF010000648.1, read on the forward strand.
AGTTTTAAATCCCTAAAAACCGGTGTTCTGGCCTTTTGCCGGTCGACCGAGCCAGAGGTCGGTCGACCGGGCAGTTGACCAATGTGTACAAATGTGCACGACCTTGTTTGGCTGGAGGGCCGGTCGATCGACCCGGTCGACCGCAAGAGAGCTCTGCTCTCTGGATCTGGCCTCGGTCAACTGGCAGAGAGCTTCTGCTCTCTGTATCCAGGCCTCGGTCGACCGGCCAGTCGACTGATGGCACAACGGTCAGAAATCTGACCGTTGGCCGGTCGACCGGCAGTCGACTGACAGCAGCATCAGCTGCTGAGTTATCCTCCAACGGCCATATTTTGGGAGCCTATATATTGAGCCTCCCTTGGACTGTTTTCTACAAGATTTTAAGTGGATTTTCAAGATAATTTTTCCTACACTTCTAAGTGTTTATCTCCACTTGTTTTAGAGCCAAATACTTTCATATCAAAGGAAAGTTTTTTTAAGAGTGTTTTGAAAAATAGATTTCTTGAGTTTTTCACCATAAATTCTATTCAAGTTTTTCTCACACATACTTGAGCTATCCATTACTACATCAATCATATAGGGATCTTTGTTGTGAGAGAGTTTTAGGTGATCAAATTGTTGAGATCACTAAAGTGTTCATCTTTATATTTGAGGAGGCGAACTTGCGGGTTCGTGTTGTTTCGAGTTCTTGTGGCAGCTCGGTGTAGAGGTGCGGCCTCGACAAGCTAGTGTACTTGCGTGTGTAGTTCTTGCGGGAACAAGTGAGGGGACTAGTGAGTCCAAGAGTTCTAGTGTGAACTCCTTGTAGGTGTTGAGGCACCAAGTGATCCGGTGGGATATTCTAGTGGAATTCCTTCATAGTGTTGAAGGTATGGACATAGAGCAAGGGTGCTCAAACCTCAAAACAAATCTTTCGTGTTTGTGATTGCTCTCTCTATCTCTCATTTGTGTTTATATCTTGCATGCTTATATTGCTTTCATCTTTACATGCTTGATATATATTTGTGCTCTATTGTTATATGCTTGGGATTGTTTGTTCACACTTGTATTCAACCAAGAGAGTCATAGCGGCACCTCAACTCTTATCTAGAGGAATCTTGAGGAGATAGTGTAGAGCCTTTCACCGGGAATTCGGCTACACTCTTGTATTGTACGTGGTGTGTTTAGCATAATAGTTTTTAGTTTGCTTAAATAGTTTTAATTTCGCATTTATTCATCATTAGATTAGCTAGTCACCTATTCACCCCCACTCTAGGTGATTTCAATTAGTATCAGAACCTGGTACTCTTGATTTAGGTCTAACAACCTAGAGTTAAAGATCCTTATTCTTTAACTAATCACAATATTTATACACACACATAGATTTCATGTCACCTCCTATGTTTGATAGTCTTAACATCCAAACTTAGAAGGTTAAGATGTCAATGTACCTCAAAGCCCTAGGTATTAATGTTTATTTTGTCACAATTAAAGATTCTTATTGTTTAAATGACAAATATCTTGAGGCTAATGCAAAAGCCATCCATGCTTTAAAGTCAACCCTAAATGATGAATATTTATTTAGGGTTTCTAACTTTGATTCGCTTTTATAATATGGAACACTATAGTCTCCTTTAGCGAACAAAAATAATATTATGCGGTGAGTGACTTGGATGATGGAAGTGATGCTTTCAATTTGTGCTACATTGTCCAAGGGGATTACCCTTGAGGTAAATTCCGAATCCGAGTTTGATGAGGATGTTGACTTGTTATATGATGATCTTGCTTCATTTTGTCAACAACTTCTTCAAAATATGACTTGCTTAAAAAGGATAATAAAAAATTGAAAATAAATTTGAATACATGTTATAAGAAAAAGATTCCTTTCAAAATAAATTGGAATGCATTTCAAAAGAAAATGATATGTTAAAAAAGGATAATATTTCCTTGACTTCTAAACTAAATGATCTTTGTGAAAGAAATACTTCTTTGAAAAATAAAATTATTTTGGTGGAAAAAGAAAAAGAAATTATTTTGGAAAAAACAACTCTTTGAAAAGAAAATTTGTTTCAAAAGATAAGGAAAATATTTATAAAAAGAAAAAGAGTGTTGATTCTCATTCTCACCATACTTTTCATGCTATTATTGATAAAAATAAGATTCAATTTTTGAAAAATAGAATAGATTATTTGAGTTCAACTTTGAGCAATTGTGCATTTAATCATAATAAATTGGAAACCTTATTTCAAAAGAAACAAGCTCCACATATACATGCACATCACCCACGGCACACATATGCACACTTTGCACATCATGATCACACTCATTCTTATGTGCATACTAGAGTGTACAAATGTACGCATTGCGACCGTAAAGGCCATTTAGTAAATTTTTTTGTTATGATAAGGTAAATTCTATAAATTTTGCTAATAAAATTGTTTGGGTTTCAAATAATGCTAACCCCCATGGACCCAAAAGAAAATGGGTACCAAAATTCTCACCTCTTCTGTTTGATATAGGTGTGGGCTCTCACATGACGTGAGAAGTTTGGTGCCTTGATGGTGAATGCACGGGCTAGATGGACATACAATTTACGCATCACTACTAAGGAAGTTTGGTGGGGGGATCACCATGGTTTGGAGATATAGAGATCTGCCCTAATGGTTTGGTAACTATCTCTAACTCCTTATTTATTTACATACTTTTAGATTATTAATTTTTAGCATATTTTTCATGATTGTTATTAAATGTCATGTTATTTAGATTTATGACATACATGTATAGTAATTGAGATACACCTATGTTCATATGAATTCATATTTTGTGTTCTCACTTTAGTTTAGCTATTGTGTATATCATTACTCTAAAACATATGCATTTACCTTAATAATCATGTTTGTTTATGGTTTTGCACTTCATTTTTTGATTACATGTTTAAATGTATATTTCATTAAAACCTGTATATATACTTGTACAACTAATGAATCACATTTGATTTTTATATGTTTGTGCTTAATGGCTTATTTGTACCCATTGGATGTACTAATATAGCCTAGTTTTGATGATTCATGTATTTTAACTTGTTTTCCCTATTCTTATATATGTAATTATTGTTCAATACTAATAAATATACATGTATACCCTTGAGTCACTTGCCTTCAGCAAATACTATTATGGACTCCTTTTTTGTTTGGGATATGTATGCATATTTCTAGTTTTGATAAAACATACATATACCTTTGAAGTTTGATTTTAATGAAAGATACATTTTTATGATTTTGATAAAAGATATTCATGTTTATTTTGAGCTTTATTGATCATTTTTATGAAAATATTATTTACATGATTCTTATGCACTCACACTTCATTTGTTTACTCATGACATTGTTCTCATGAGAGATTTTGGGCTTTATAGATTTCGAGTGTCAACCCTTGTGTATTTGGTATGTTTCATGAGATACATATGGTTTGGTTTCATAGTTGAAGGATCTTTAACTAGTTTTTAAAAGTTACTTTAAATTAGTTATTTATTCTTCATTTGGTAGTATTTTCAATCTACAAATATTTTCAAATTATGTAAAATATTTTCAAACTCTTATTTTTGAAAATCCCTACCAGCCTTTAAAGGGCGGATGGATGGGCGACCATGTCTTGTGAGCCTTATTGAATTTTTTTTTAACATGTGCATGATTTAGGGTGGATAGTTATGAGAAATAAACATGAACTTCATGAAATTCTATTTTTGTATACTCATATATGTTTTCTTATATATGTATGCTTCAAATTTCAAATAATATCAATTTCAATTGGTATTTTCATTTTCATACATATATATTATTTGATTGTACTTGATTTACAATCTTTACATGTTTAAAGTACAAATTATGTTTATGCTAAACTTGAATTAAATCTTGATTTCAATTGGTATCTCAATTGGTACTTTAATGAGTTTATGCATTATTTTCAATTGGTAATTTCAATTGATATCAAAATATACTTCATATTTTACCTTTTAATTGATATCAAAATTTACAATATACTTCAATAGGTATCAATATGTTTCGATTTCAATTGGGTTTCGATTTCAGTTGGTATCAACAATGTTTTACCTTTTATTTGGTATCAAAATTTATCATATATTTCAATTGGTATCAAAATATAAATATTTTACTTTCATTGGCTTCAAAATTTACAAATGTTTCAATTTCAATTGGTATCAAAAATCTTATGATATCTTAAAATTTTGTTTACTTACAAGTGGCATCTCAAAATTTGATTTTGTTGATTTAAGAAAAATTCAAAATTTGTCTTTAAAGTGATTTTAAAAAAAAGTTTTAATATGATTGCCTATATGCAAAGGGAGGTTAACATCTCTTCTATATATAGATTCATGTTGAGTGTATTTTATATTGAGGAGCTTGACATCTCTTCTTTATGTGGTACACGTGTGTAGCGGGAGCTTAACATCTCCACTTATGCATTATATATTATATTTTATGTGAGTTAGCGTTTTGTCATCCCTTACTCATGTAAATGCATGTATGCAGGGGAGTTAACTTATCGTCTTCCTCTTCATGAATGTATATCGCATATATATCTTTATTGTTGATTTATTTTCTCCCCTTTGTTGATGATTGACAAAAAGGGGGAGAATCATTTTGAGTTTATATATGCATATTTAGAAATTGAGTTATGCATATATTGAGTTTATGCATGTTCTATATGTTTATACAAAAAGGGGGAGAAAGATTTTGAAAGTTTATACAAAAAGCTGAAAAATATTTTTGGGGAGAAGAATTTTGATTTATGCATGTTTCTCTCACCTTGTTATGCATATATATTTGTTTAGTTTTATGCACTTCATTGAATATTTATTTGTTTATTGCTATGCATGAGATAAGGGGGAGCTTTTATGAAGCTTAACTTTAATCCATGCATATATAACTCTATGAGTTTTGTCATCATCAAAAAGGGGAAGATTGTTGGCCCAAAGGCCCTTCACTCTAGTTTTGATGATGATTAACTCATGTAGTTATAATACTAATGATCTTGCGTTTAATTAGTATCAGATATTTGATCAAGATCTTAGTTGGTGTTTAGCTTCAACAAAGAATTTAAAGTCAAAGTTTTGGAGCTAGCACGTTTTGATTCAAGAGCTCACGCATTAAGATTGTATCAAGTACTCAAGAGAAATCTATCTCATTGGATCAAGATTTGGGCCAAGTCAAGAAGGAGAAGAAGACTTTCAAAAAGAAGATTTTCAAGAAGACTTGTGTCATGTTTGTAAGTGTCAAGATTTTATTTCAAGATAAAATGTAAAGGATAGATTAGTTGGTGGATTGCTCAAGTTCATATACATTCACACACAAGATTAGATGTGTTTTCATAAAAGAGTTTTCGTTTTAGAAGATACCGATTTGATTTTTTAAGCTTCAAAATATACATATGTTTTATCAAAACTTATTTTAGAGCTTAATGTTAAAAATATAGATATTTCATCATATATGTGTAGTAGATCATATCCATACACACTAAGCTTCAAAAGTGTTTAGAATATCTTATTTTTGTATTTGAAAAAGTTTTAAAAAAATCGTTTTTGAAAAATACAGGTTTTTTTAAGGCAAAACTTCTATATTACAAAAATAGTTCAAAATGTTTGTAATATGTTTTGATTTTTAATCAAACATGTTTGTATTTTAAAGTATATCAATGAGCTTATTTTTGTAGAATTTTGAGAATTTATGGGATTTAATTAAAGGTAAAAAGACCAAGTTTTAAATCCCTAAAAACCTGTGTTCCGGCCTTCTGCTGGTCGACCTCACGGTCGACCGAGTTAGAGGTTGGTTGACCGGGCGGTCGACCGACGTGCACAAACGTGCACGACCTTGTTTGGCTGGAGGGCCGATCGACCGACCCGTTTGACCGCCAGAGAGTTTTGCTCTATGGATCTGGCCCCGGTCGATTGGGCGGTCGACCGGCAGAGAGCTTCTGCTCTCTGTATCCAGGCCTCGGTCGACCAGCCGGTCGACCTATGGCACAACTGACCATTGGCCGGTCGACCGACAGCAGCATCAGCTGATGCGTTGGCCTCCAACGGTCATATTTTGGGAGCCTATATATTGAGCCTCCCTTGTACTGTTTTCTACAAGGTTTTAAGTAAGTTTTCAAGATAATTTTTCCTACACTTCTAAGTGGTTATCTCTACTTGTTTTAGAGAAAAATACTTCCATATCAAAAGGAGAGTTTTTCAAGAGTGTTTTGAAAAAGAGATTTCTTGAGTTTTTCATCATAAATTCTATCCAAGTTTTTCTCACACATACTTGAGCTATCCATTGCTACATTAATCCTATAGGGATCTTTGTTGTGAGAGAGTTTTAGGTGATCACAGTGTTGAGATCACCAAAGTGTTCATCTTTGTATTTGAGGTGGCGAACTTGCGGGTTCGTATTGTTTCGAGTTCTTGTGGGAGCTCGGTGTAGAGGTACAACCTCAGCAAGCTAGTGTGCTTGCGTGTGTAGTTCTTGCGGGAACAAGTGAGGGGACTAGTGAGTCCAAGAGTTTTAGTGTGAACTCCTTGTAGGTGTTACGACACCGAGTGATTCGGTGGGATCGATTCTAGTGGAAATTCTTCATAGTGTTGAAGGCGGGGATGTAGAGTAAGGGTGCTCGAACCTCGAAACAAATCTCTCGTGTTTGCGATTGCTCTCTCTATCTCTCACTTGTGTTTATATCTTGCATGCTTATATATTACTTTCATCTTTATATGTTTGATATATATTTGTGCTCTATTGTTATATGCTTGAGATTGTTTGCTCACACTTGTATTCAATCAAGAGAGCCATAGTGGCACCTCAACTCTTATCTAGAGGAATCTCGAGGAGATAGTTCAGAACCTTTCACCGCGAATTCGGCTACACTCTTGTATTATACGTGGTGTGTTTAGCATAATAGTTTTTTGTTTGCTTAAATAGTTTTAATTCCGCATTTATTCATCATTAGATTAGCTAGTCAACTATTCACCCCCCCTCTAGGTGATTTCAAACCTTGCTATACCAAAAAAAATGGTCTTTTGTAACAAAATCTGTTTTCAATTTGATTAATTCTAGGATTTTAGTGAAAACATCAACTATATTTTGTCAATACGTCTCCTGCAGGATTCTTTTAAATCACCTTGTTTTGTTTATGACGTTCTACTTTTTCTTTTAGTTTGTATGCATGATTCATCAGTTGGAATTTGCTTGAAGCCTTACTGATATGTTTGTGATAAATTTATTTGGTCTCTTTTCTGTTATAATTTTCGTGAAAACGTGATAATTTAGAGAAGAGAAAAATTTTCAGTATATAACTTATAAATGGTTATATCAATATATATAGAAGTGGAGAATGAAATTAGAAAAGTATACATGTTTAGATACAGTATATCACATGTCTATACACATGTTTAGATACAATATATCACATGTCTGTTAACACCCCCCCTCAAACTTATGGTAGATCAAACACCGAGAGTTTGAAAATACGCTTGTAGATCGTCTCTCGTCGATGGCGGGAATGATAAAGTCATCTCTCGTCGACCGCGAGAATGATGAAGTCATTGTTCGTCGATCGTCTCTCGTTGACGGCGGGAATGATGAAGTCGTCGCTGGAGAGATCTTAGAGGAGGAAACCTCCGTGCTGGAGGGTGAGAGCCGAAGGCGGCGTAGAGGCAAGGGTCGAGGGCAGTGCTGTAGTAAGATGGTATGAAGATCGACAATAGCGGAAGATGAAGAGATAGCCCGGCGCTAGGCACGCGCTATGCAAGCACGGCCCAGTGCAGGCTCGAGAACACTTAGAGAACTTCGATCAGGAAAGAATTTTTGAGCGACTCTGATATCATGATAATTTAGAGAAGGAGAATTTCTGTATATTATTCATAAATTGTTACATCAATATATATATAGAAGAGGAGAATGAAATAAGGAAACTATACACGTTTAGATATAATATATCACATGTTTATACACATGTCTAGATACAATGTATCACAGTTTTGTTAACATATATTATTTAATTGGACAGGGGGTATATCCTATTTTCTCGGCATTGCAGTCCTTTTTCTTGGCCACTTTCTATTGTTCTTGTTGGAAGAAAATATCACTTGACCTTGATTCAAAATTAATACTAAATATTTAAATACAATTATTTGCGAGTTGTTTGGAAATTGAAACAATGCTGCATCCATTACTTTTTCTAGTTTTCAACAGTATACTTTATGGAAAGTAGGGTTTGCTTCTTTTTTTAGAGAAATTAGGGCTTATTTTTTATCCACAGAATCAAATATGAGTTTGTTTGATAACTGTGCTTGTGGAGGTGAACAATCTCAGATGTACTCAATCGCATATTAGTGAGACTGCATGGAGACTAATTGTGATTTTTTCAGAGAGCATTCGCTCGATGGGCTTGTTTTGGGAGCCTTCACTTGATAAGGAAGAAACTCAGGTCTTTGTTGGTTGATTGGGACTTGAGATCTGGAGTGAGAATCAAATGAAGCTTGATATGGCAGGGAATATGGCCTGTTAAGTTTGTTTCATATAGGGATATAAACTATATTCCAATTATTTCTTCTTGGAAGTAACATACTTGTGATAGTAGCAAAATGGGTGGTACTACGCACATGTGATCTTGGCAGAAGCTTAAATGAGAGTTTTTCTTTTAAAAGAAGAATTTGCTATTATGTTGTTTCCTTTTCTCTACTTATTTTGATATACCGTGAACACTTCCTGGTTTTGATAGGAAAAGGGTCCATGACATCAAGGATGACAATCTTGAAGGCAAGTATAAAGATGGCAGAAGAAATTACACCCCTGATCTAGTTCATACTGAGGTTGAGCAATAGTCATAAACTTGAGGAACACACTAATGTTGTATATATCAATTATCATGTTTCACATGTTTTGCCCCCGGTGTCTTCGATTTCAGAAAGAAAAACTTTGCCGCCGAACAGTCAGCTCGAGTAATTGATGTATCGCACACTCAGCAAACGATTGTGAAGGGCATTATATCTTGTAAGTCTTTTCTTTCTGCTAGTACATTTATTAGTCTTTTACTTCTATTTGTTTGATGATTGATCCATGAATCTTTCCTGTCTGCCTGGCATTTCTGTTTCATATAAGAAATTTGAGTAATTCATTTTTCCCAATCTCAAGGTTTATATTTATGTGATCATTCTTGCAGCTACTTACATATTAGGGTAATAAGCTAGTATGAAATGGTCTGATGTGAAGCTCATAGGGACATAAGTATGTCTAGTCTATGTGTCACGATCTTAAGCGTTCAGTCAATTCAATCAGGGTTAAGGATTGGTCCAAGAAAGGGGCAGATGGATAGATTTTTCAAGCAATAAGTGTTGAGAAGGTAGATTCTAGGGCAAGATCCAAGTCACTTTTATTTTCTGTTGATAGAGGTCTGATATGGGAGAAAACTGCATCACGGATAATGCTTCAATCTTTGGAAATGTGCTCCTTTGGCTCTCTTTATTAGCCTTAGAGGTGGATATGAGCTAAATGTAATTCCCTACAGGAAATGTATCATCCTTTTCTTATCTAGACTGTTTTTTCAGTCTATGGGAAATTTGAAGGGCTAGGTTGCTTGAGCTTTACACTGCATATGACCAATAAGGTAGGGATCTGTGCTTGCTGACTACGGTTCTAGTTTCCTTGGCCGGGGATCTGGCAAGTTCATGTCGTGTTGACAACTGGTCATAAAATCATCAAATCTTTTTTTGGCAGGAAAAAATGCTCAGATGATATTCATGATGATAAAATTCTCAAATCTTTTGTGGAACCTTGTGCTTCATAGCCGATCTAAATTTTGACGGGAAAAGGCTAACATGATAACGATGATGATACGTCTCATTCTATTGCCTTCCAATCAGAGCGGATTAGGCAAACGAGTATAAGTCTACATGGAAGATTGAATAAATTTGAATGGTTATCAACCTGATGTCAACACTTTGAGTTGGTCCAAAACTCCGAATTCCTAGCTATGGAAATTACAGACGATTGGGCAGATGGCTATGATCCTTTAAAACAAGGTGTTGTTTGGTATGGTAAAGCTACCTTGTTCTTTTGGTTTATGCTCTTGCAACCAAGGAGGAACAAAAAAAAGTTCTCCAAGACCAAAAAGGTGTACAGGTTTGCTTTGGGGAATTGTACGCAACTCCAAGCCATAATATCAGCCAGCCAATTCGAACACATCGTATAAGTCATACTAACATATGCCTTGTTGTGCACAATGTTCCCACACTTCCATCTCTTACTTTTTTTCTGACCTGCAACTTCTTTGATAACCAATTTGATACCATTCTTAAAAGGTTGACAAACATGTCTATTGTACAGTCTTTTTCTCCGAGACTCTGACAAACAATCACAACAAAGTGACAAAAGGCTGTCAATTTTCAGGGAATTTGTTTAGTTTCTGCAACTCCCCTTTTTTAAGGACACCAACAACTACTCTTCTCAAAAAACTGGTTGATGGAAGCTAACAGATCAATGAATGTAGATTTTTCGGGGAATAAATGGACATCTTGTGTCATCCTTATTTTGATATGAGAAAATATCAGATAGACAATGCCAGAGCTAAATCTTTCGACTAAGAAAAAAAGAAGCAGCTAAATGTTTCTTTAGCTTGTCAACCATGGCTTTGTTTGGTTCAATCAAATGGGTTGCATGCCGCCAAGAGAAATTGTCAGAGATTTCAGCAGAACCTGAAAATATGATGGCTTTCCTAGTGGAATACCCCATGATTGTTTAATATGGTTGACAATTAACTGCAGTGTGTTCTGAGTATCGACTGACTGTTTAACAAAGTTAAAGATGATTGGAGTTTGAAACTTATAGGCTGTCAGCCTGATTTTTCAAGGCACATGAGTTTGGAGAGGGGTCACCAATTGCTTGCAAAAGGTGATGGTTAAGACCAACTTAAATAAGGTTTAACTTTCTAGGTTTTGAGTTGCTCCATTGAGAAACGAATCGACCCCGGGGTTTCCTGATAAAAAAGGCATAGCTTGAGGCCAAGGTAAATCTTACATGTGAATTGTCCTTCAACATTGATCTATATGACTATCACCTCTTGAGGAAACAGAGAATCTTACCAAAGCATTTGCCTGAGATGCTAAAAATTAAACCATCCAATTAGCAGCAGCTAATCTTTTATAATTTCTTGAGTTATTTGGTTAACTTTAGGGAAGAAAGAAAGAGAAGCAGTCAGATCTGTGGTTGTTCCCTCAAGCAAAATAGAGAGGTTGGGACAACAACAGTGCATTGGACTAGCAATGTGCTCCTCCGTTAGAAGAAGCATGAGCGAGACTTATTTATTGAGTATGCCATGCAGCAATATGTTCATTCAACCTTAATTAATCATCATAAAAGCAAGAATCTTGCTATATTCTAGATTTTTTTTTTTTTTTTTTTTTAACAAAATATGTTTCTATGATGCTGAAGATATATTCACTTCCAAATGGATAATATTTGCGAGTGGTCCTGTTCTCTCCTTTCTAGTTAAAAGTGATCTGAACTGTGGACAAACTGCAATGTTAAATCTATGACAAGTATACATAAGCCTCAAGACATCGTGGCTCAAAACTTTGAACAAGTATTTAATGTTTCTATGGTGTGAAGCAAATCAACTAAAACCAACCCTAGAAGCCTATGTTGCTATCGATGATTTCTGCCATTGCGTCTGAAATTAGTGCTTATCGATAGTAATAAAACCATTGAGTTTGTCTTTGCCTTATAAATTTGGCAAAAGAATGACCTTTGGCCTGTAAAAATGTCTGTGCGCGCGTGCATGCCCTAATCCAATGCGTGTCATGGACTCATAGAGTCCGCATTGTCGAGTTCAACTTGCCCGTCGTGTTGAGAAATTCACACATAGCTCGACCCCTGACGCCTAGTTGAATGCATGTCATGGACTCAGGGGCCACATTGTTGGATTCCAGCTTTCTTTTGTGGCCGGAGACTAGAGAGTTCAGCTTATCCGCCGTGTTGAGAAGTTCAGGAAGGAGCTGAATGCAAAGGATCCATCCTTGAAACATCAGGCTTCAGCTCCTCCATGCCCAGTAGATGTTCAATTCAAAATGGTCAGTCAACCTACCTTATTTTGATGCACCTTCACTCCTTTTCTACTTGTCAATTGTGTTAACACGTCCCTATCCGATCAGTGTGACCCAATATCCTCGCTGAAAATAACATGGAAGGAGGACATGAGTGGCACCTTCCAAGCGAAAGGATTCTTTATGAGATTTTGGCCGAAAATTAGTAGGGGAAGCAATTATTAAACTTCTTTATGGCTTTTCCTCTCTATATAATATAACATTAAAATTTCAGATAACCTATTTATTTGCTCCCGAATCAGGCCCCATTAGGGAACCTCGACTTTAACTACATGCATACTTCATGTGGTAAATAAGGTGGTTCTGATCTTCTGTCTAATTTAAGTACTCTGTTTGTGTAACATGAAATGTAAAGATCAGTGGTTCAATCAAAGTTTAAAATCACAAGACAAACCGTTACATTTGTGTAGTGGTTAAAAATTGACTCTCATCAAAATTGTAGCGCGTGTTCAAGAAACCGAACACCCTTTTTGAGACTTCCACATCATTCAATCTATCCAGCAGCTTTCGCCACTCTATATCCTCTCGAAGTTCATCCTCCGTCCCGAAGGTTACATCATCCCAGAAGACTCTGCCACTCGGACATCCCGGATCTTACTCCGTCCCGGAAACTCCGGAACTCCTCAATCCGAGCTCCAATGATAGATCATACCCAATCTCCGTCGTCGGGTACGCAACCCAATCCTCTTTCACGTTGATAGTGTGTAATACCCCTCAACACGAGCAGTTATGATTAGTGACAGATTTCTCGGCATACAATCCCAACAAACCAGCACCATTGATCGATGTTGTTACAACGTGCAAAACATGTAGATCTCACTCACGATCATCTACATCCAGTTCAACAGCTCAATGGAGTATAAATAGATCTCTTCCCCCAACGAGGTGGGGGCCGAACTTTGAAAATTCGAACTCCGTACACTCTTTTCAAATTCCTGTAATTCTTATGACTTAAGAATTATCGTAAAAGTCCCTCTTCCCTAAGATTTTTCTCAGCTAATGTTTTTGCACGTAAAATTTCTTATGTTTGTGTTGTGTTTTATTTGCGCGTATTTCACCTCCATTTTCCAATTTGTTGTGAGGAATGATCATCTGGTCGCTCGTCGTAGAAAATCTCCACTACAAACTAGTGCTTTCATTGAGATTTTAGTCCCTATACTCAAGTTCTCTCCCCTAAAAACCTCCTCCTAAAAAAAGCCTTTTCCACAGCACCGATGACTCCAAAAAAGCAAACTGTCACCTTCAACGGCGCCACGTCAAAGGACAATGACATCAAAACTGTCGGGGGCACGGTCCCCCCACCGGCCATCGATCAGCCGCATACCACCGAAGACACCGGCTCCTCCTCGCCTCAGGTGGCAGCCACAAGTGTCCAACCACCGCAGCAATACGAAAATCAGCTCCTTTAGATGCTCACAACATGAAAGAGCAGATGAAGGAATAATAAGCCTAGTCCGATTGCGGTCGGAAGCAGGAAACTCTTGACCGCGAGAATGCCATCTGTGAGCAAGAGGCAGGGGCAACTCAATAACCAACTTCAGCCTCAAATCGCTGCCATTTAGAACAACCAGACATCGATGCAGTCAGAAAGAGAGCTTGAAGTTGGTAAATCTCCAAACTCAAGGAAATTCTCGACTCCAACCTTCGATTACTACCCCGGAGTGAGCGATCTCATCCAGCACATCAGGCATTTTCGGGACAAGATGGTAGTCTATTCCCGCAACGATCCACTCTTGTGCCTAACGTTTCCCTCCAGTCTGAAAGGTGTGGCATCAGATTAGTTCTAATCTCTGCCGCCACACCCTTTCTACACTTTGAGGAAGTAACTAAAGCATTTCTCACTCAGTACGCCTCTTGCTGGGAGGCCAAGAAGAGCAACCATCACCTCCTCTCCATCAAGATGAGGTAGAGCGATAGTCTCAAATCATACATCAACTTCTTCGAAAGCCAACTCGCCAAGGTCCCCAACTGCATTGAGAACGTCTCTGCACTTGGATTCATCAGCAGCTGCAAGTCTCCGATCCCTTGTACAAGCACCTCCTAAAATACAATATTACTCAGATAAGCGATGTCTTGTCATGAGCTTAGCCCTACATCCAGCTGGACTAGGCAATGAAGACTTCCTTCAACCATATCGCAAAACATAGTGACAGCGAAGGAAAGTCGAAGTCTCCGCATGAAGCCTCCGCCCATGCCCAAGATCGGAACCGGAGGCAACCTGCCTTCAAGAGACATTCAAGAGACAAGCGTTCCCGAACCTTTCACCAAATTCTCTCCGAACAAAGTCGATTAGATACTTAACTCCTTTGAGACTCCCCAACAACAAGATCTTCAACACCATCAAAGACTAGCCATGGGTTAAGCGCCTGAGACCAATCCGGTATGATCTCATACTTCCCGGAGCAGAAGAATATTGCTCCTATTATGACAGCAAAGGACACAAGATCATCCACTGTTGGGCCCTCCGAAAATACTTCGAAGAGTTCATCCAATAAGGTTTCCTCAAAGAGTACATCCTTGCTCCCGAAGCAGCCTCCGAATCCGGACAACCAAGCACTCCGCCTACGCAACCACAACACTTGATCACTCAATACAAAGCAATTGAGTGATCCCGCATTTTTAAGAGACATGATAATACTCCTATCCCTCCACTTTCTATTCCAACTCCATGTATTCCATTCCAATATTGAATAAAATAACATTTTTTGCTCATAACCATTGAAGTCCTTCCAATCTCGACGCTCTGCTGAAGTGATTTTTCCTATTAGGAGATGATTGTGAGCCCCGTTCCGTTGATGGGATTTCCTCCACTCAGAGAGATTGCGAGCCATGTTCCACTGATGGGATTTTTTCCACTCAAAACCGTTCCACTGGTGAGATTTTTGCCACTCGAAACCACTCCATTGTTGGGATTTTTTTCACTCAGAGTCAGTCCTTTAGTTGATGTGATTTCTCCCACTCGGAAGGTTGTGTCTGTATGCTCCACTGATGGGATTTCCCCCACTCGGAGACGATAACACAAACTTGCCTACGGGTCCCTTCTCGATTAGCCACGGGAATAGAAACCCTTCGCTGTGGGATTTTCGCCACTCGGAGTCCTTACTCTGTTGCGGGATTTTTTTCCTCTTAGAGCACCCATTTGATGTTTCGTTGATATGATTTTTCCCACTTGAAAACACAAACGCTGACCTATGAGCTCCCCTCATCCGACCCATGTGCAGATGAATCCCCAGGTAGTTTTCCTCTGCCGAGTCTGAGCCGAATCACCACTCCGGTGCTGGAATTTTTCCCACTCGGAGTAGACGCATCCAGTCTATCGACGGATTGTACCCTCACTTCAGGTCCTTACCGAGATCACAACTCTGCTGATGAGATTTTTTCCACTTGGAAGTAACTGTGAACCCGACTTTGTTGCTGGATTCCCCCACTCGGAGGTTCAGATTGCCACTCGCTGATGGGATTTTCCCCACTCGGAGTCGACACATCCAATCATCGATGGGTGACACTCTACTTCGAGCCTCTTTCTAATTGCAGATAAGCATTCTGAAGAGCTTGTAATTACATGAAACATATGGTATATACGTGAGAGTTTCCTTATTTGAATTATCTCTTCGACATACTAGTTTCATGTGTTAGAGATTGGAGAAATCAAACATGCCAGAGGGGAACAGTCGCCCAAGTATTATCCGAACTCCACCTTTGTGAATGTTTGCACGTATTACTCATTATGGGATGACATGATTGTGTATGTTTTGCCTATAACCGCACTAGACATATGGTATATACACGAGGGTTTTCTTATTTGGATTATCCTCTCGACGTACTAGTTTCGTGTGATTAGAAGCTGAGCATACATAGTCTTGTCAACCCAATTTGTTTAATTTATGCCTATTCACTATTGCGCTTCTTCTAACATTTAATTTAAGTTGTTCCATTGCATGCTTGTGTGCGAATTCTCCTTTCCTTATGCCAAAATCCAAAGTCTGTACATCCCGCTGATGGGATTTCCCCACTCGGAGACAGTAATGCAGACTCCAGCCTACAATATCCCTCTTGATTAGTGATTGAGATTTAAGAATTTGTAAATAATAAGAATGAGTTGTAGAGTTCTTAGTCTCAATGCTATCCGCTGTAGCAAGGGCCAAAGCGGGTTGTGATCCTCAGGGAAGGATGCGATGCAAGCTTTTCGGCCGATTCCTCTGTATGCTTTGAATAAAACAGAGAAAGGATTAGATTTGAAGTGTATATGAATAAAGAAGTATGGTTTTACTGATCTACTACCACAACCCATCATGCAAGTCTTGGATGTTGAATTTCATCTTGAGATATATGTGATTCATCATAGGTTATTAAGAATGATTCAAGTAAGAAAAGACGATACAAGATTCTAACTAAGTTAGATTATTAAAAACTAAACAATGTTTCATCCTAACATCTAAGTACAGCTTAAGAAAAGATTAATCTTAAATTTAGGCTGTCCTAGTTCTTAAGTATGAAGTCATGAGAAGTCTTTTAAATGTGCAACTTAGATTAAGAAATCTAATTATTAGTTTAATCTTCAAGAACAATAATCATTAAACCTAGGGTTTCTAAAGAATGGTCATCAATCGATTCAAATCCTAACTTGCCCTAGGGTTGCTTAAGTGATCAGCAAACCACACAAAGAATTAGTTAGACATCATTTTTTTTATAATTATTTTTTTTATTTTTTTATTTTCTTTTTTTTTAATTAGACGAAAAGAAGAAGAAAGAAAACAAGAGATCGCAGATGAAAACCGAAGCAAATAAACACAGAGAAAAGAAATAAAAATTGACAAGAATTAAATATGCAACAGAAAGTAACCTTTATTCGAAAGTATGTCTCCAAATACAAGCTCCTTCTTCTCCACAAAGCCTTAAAAACGAAATTACAACGTGCAGAATTTTAAGAAAAAGCTAAAGAAAAACCCTAATCTTCTCTAGATGCCCTCTCTGCTGCGCCTGCAGGGGTATTTATAGGTGCAGAAGGCGATAGAGTCCCGGATAAACTCCTCCACGAAAACTGGTAGATGGATAAGGCAGGATTGCCGCGGAAACGCGGCTTGGGCCGCGTTTCCGCAGCAACAGTCTGATCTTTGGCCGCGCGCTTTCGCGCGTGGCCTCCTCTGGTCCGTCCATCTGGGCGTTTCCTTCTAGAATCTGCATCCTGACTCTTCATATTAGATTTTTGAGATAACTTAGAAATCAAGTTACCCTTTATCCAAATTCCTTCAAAAACGAATCTCATCCTTGCACACTTATTTATCCTCTTCCCCCAAGCATTTAGGGTTGAATAGAACTCTATCCTTTCCCTCTTTGTAGTATTTGCAATTTTTACACTTTGTATTTGCACTTTTGACTTCTTGTAATTGCACTTTTATACCTGGGCTTGGACTTGGGCTTGGATATGGGCTTTTGGGCTTCATTAAGCTTTAATTCTTTATTTAATTCAACACTCAAGGCCTGCACACATTAAATAACAAAATATTAATAAATGTGCATTATTATATGAATAAATGTGAAAATGTGATAGTAAATATGATAACAATTATGCATTTTTCACTACCATTCACACCCCCACACTTATCTTTTTGCTCGTCCTCGAGTAAAAATCAAAGAAAAAGAAAATCTAATCTAACTAACTCACTTTCGTAGGAATCACTGTTGCACTTAGCATGTGCAACAAGCCGTTAAACCCCTAGGTTACCCTAAATGACGAGTGTTGTCTCGTGAGGGTTTTCAGCGGATTATACCCACAAAATCCATAAAAAGGAGAATATTCGAATTATATTTGAAGAGACTAAGTAGTCTATAAGTTTTAGGATTATCATTTTTATTCATTCTTAAACTTAGTCTTAATAAAGTGAATTGTTATTTATTTTAGGTAAGGATCAAAATTGAATGTTTGTATAGTCTTTTTCGTTACCCTAAGTCATATGCATTCTTGTAACTTTGCTAGGAATTCCTTAACTTGAACTCTCATGCCTCTTTATTATTTTTATAACTTCATCTAATTTTCTTTCGTGTAAGTATCAAGGCTTCTTGAAGCCCTCATACCTAACTAATTGACTATTAGATGTGCTAAATTTTTTTTTAAGCATGTATAACTCATCTAATTTTCTTTTGTGCAAGTATCAAGGCTTCTTGAGACCCTCATACCTAACTAATTGACTAATAGATGTGTTAATACATGTTTAATATTTCTTAGTTTAGGCTTTCTAATCCACCCATGTAGCGAACTTAAAGTCGATGACTCCCAAACCGGTCGGCTTTAGGGCATCAGGTGAGAAAACACCCCGCAGACTCAAATTCGAGTGAACTAGGCCACAAAACTAAGGGCTTTATTTTATTCAGAACCTCACCTTTAGGCGTGAACACTTATGCTTCTTGAGGCACATGTATCCAGCTTAATTAGTGATATATATTATATATATATATATATATATATATATATATATATATATATATATATATATATTATATGAGGCACAAGGGTCTTTGTTTTGGAATCCTATATATGCACTAGGAATGCACATTTCATTAAGGTAAAAATCAAGACTAATTATTTATTCAATTTCTCCTCCTATACCTAAAAATTAAACAATTCATTTATTTTGCCCAAGTTTTTTCGAAATTCTAATCATGACTTTCCTAATTCTTAAAACTAACTTAGATTTCTTTCAAGAAATAAGTCAAAGTATTATCCTTTTTATAATAATTTTTTTATGCAATAAATAAAGAGAAAAAATATTTCTATTTTATTTTATATTTTTTTAATATATATTACATATATTACATACCCTTCCCCCACACTTGTTTCATGCATTGTCCCTAATGTATGAATGAAATGCATGGATGCATGAACTGGCAGAAAGATATAGTTACCGATACAGTGGGTCAAAAAGACCCATGGCTGCATTTACTTCCGGTACTGACTCCAAAAAGATTTTAAGACGTTGATCATTTACCTTGAATGCATTGCCATTTTTGGGGTCGTAGATCTCTATGGCTCCGTGTGGAAACGCAGTCTTAACAATGAAGGGCCCTGTCCATCTTGACTTCAACTTGCCAGGAAAGAGATGAAGTCTAGAGTTATAGAGTAAAACTTTTTGTCCTTGGACAAACGTTTTTCTCGTGATGAACTTGTCATGAAAAATCTTAACTCTATCCTTCGCAATCTTCGCATTGTCGTATGCTTCATTCCTTAATTCCTCTAGTTCAGAAATTTGCAATTTCTGAAGCTCACCGGCCTTATCTAGATCGAAATTTAGCTGCTTAATTGCCCATAGGGCCCGGTGCTCTAGCTCAACAGGAAGGTGGCAAGCCTTTCCAAAGACTAGTCTGTAGGGAGACATTCCTAGAATCGTCTTAAAGGCAGTCCTATATGCCCTTAGGGCATCCACCAGTTTGGTGGACCAGTCCTTCCTATTCTGATTCACAGTTTTCTCCAAGATGAGCTTGACTTGCCTATTGGAAACTTCTACTTGTTCGCTAGTTTGAGGATGGTAGGGCGTAGACAACTTGTGAGTTATGGCGTATTTTCGCATAAGAGCCTCAAAAGTTCTATTGCAAAAATGCGTACCATTGTCACTAATAATGGCACGAGGGGTTCCAAAGCGTGAGATGATATTTTCTTTCAAGAATTTGACAACAACTCTGTTGTCATTTGTCTTGCAAGGAACGGATTCAACCCATTTTGATACGTAGTCTACGACCAACAAGATGTATTGGTGCCCAAACGAATTAGGGAAGGGTCCCATAAAATCAATGCCCCAGACATCGAAAAGTTCTACTTCTAGAATTAGATTTAAGGGCATCATATTTCGTTTGAAAATTCTTCCTATCATTTGACATCTTGTGCAACTTTTCCAATACTCGAATGCGTCTTTGAACACAGTTGGCCAATAAAAGCCACTTTGTAGAATCTTTTCGGCAGTTTTGCGGGGACCAAAGTGTCCACCGCAAGCGAACTCATGACAAAAGGTTAGAACGCTTCTAGTCTCCTCATCGGGGACACATCTCCTAATAATTTGGTCGCTACAATATTTGAAAAGGTATGGATCTTCCCATATGTAATACCGGACTTGAGACAAGAACCGGTATCTATCATGTTTTGACCAATTAGGTGGTGTTTGATTTGTGACTAAGTAATTTACTATGTCAGCAAACCATGGTTCCTTAGAGATGGCTAGAAGTTGTTCATCGGGAAAATTGTCATTGATGGACAGTTCGTCGGAGGGTGCATTAGGCACGCGAGAGAGATGGTCTGCGACAACATTTTCAACACCTTTTTTATCTCGAATTTCGAGATCAAATTCTTGAAGGAGGAGGATCCAACGAATGAGTCGGGCCTTCACATCCTTTTTTAGCATAAGGTATCGAAGTGCAGAATGGTCGGTGAAAATCGTGGTCTTGGTCCCTAGTAGGTATGGGCGTAATTTCTCCAAAGCGAACACTACTGCCAAGAATTCCTTCTCGGTTGTAGTATAGTTCATTTGGGTGTCATTGAGCGTCCTACTCGAATAATAGATCACGTGCTGCTTGCTATCCTTACGCTGTCCTAAGACAGCACCTATTTCAAAATCTGAGGCATCGCACATGATCTCAAAAGGTTTGGACCAGTCCGGAGGTGAGATGATAGGTGCAGAAATAAGTTTCACTTTCAACTTTTCCCACGCACTATTGCACCTATCGTCAAATATGAATGGCACGTCTTTAGCTAGAAGGTTTGTAAGGGGTCTAGCAATTTTGCTAAAATCCTTAATGAACCTACGATAAAACCCAGCGTGTCCTAAGAAAGACCGAATGTCCTTCACACATCGTGGAATTGAAAGTTTGGCTATGATATCCACCTTAGCCTTGTCCACTTTTATCCCTTCCCTAGATATCTCATGACCTAGGACAATTTCATGCTGCACCATGAAGTGGCACTTTTCCCAATTGAGGGTCAAGTTCTTTTCGGTGCATCTACTCAGTACTAGCTCCAAGTGATGGAGACAATGGTCAAATGAATTTCCATAGACGGAGAAGTCGTCCATGAAAATCTCTAAAAAGCGCTCGACCATATCAGAAAACAGGCTTAACATACAACGTTGGAATGTGGCGGGGGCATTACATAGGCCGAAAGGCATTCGACGGTAGGCAAATGTCCCAAATGGGCACGTGAACGTTGTCTTTTCTTGGTCCTCTGGGGCTATAAGGATTTGGTTATACCCTGAATAACCGTCCAAGAAACAGTAATACTCATGACCGGCTAATCTTTCCAGCATTTGGTCGATAAATGGGAGGGGAAAATGATCTTTCCTAGTGGCGGCATTCAACTTGCGGTAGTCTATGCATACTCTAATCTTGGTAGGCAATCGTGTTTGCACTAACTCATGCTTGTCATTCTCTACCACAGTAAAGCTAGACTTCTTAGGGACCACATGCATTGGGCTAACCCATTCGCTATCAGAAATGGGATAAATGATCCCATTATCTAACAGTTTCACTATTTCGGCGTGTACAGCCTCCTGCATGAGTGGGTTTAGCCTACGCTGTGGATCCCTCTTCGGTCTAACCCCTTCCTCTAGATGGATACGATGCTGGACTATCGTAGGGCTCAGTCCCTTGATATCTGCCATAGTCCAACCAATGGCTTCCCTATGTCTCCTAAGGGTTGCCAGTAGGTCTTCCTCTTGCCTATTAGTCAAATTAGATGCAACTATGACCGGTAACGTCTCTTATTCACCTAGGTAGGCGTACTTAAGATGTTTAGGCAAGGCTTTTAATTCCAAAGAAGGAGGTGGCTCGATGGGTGGAGGTGTTAAGCTAGAATCTCCCATCTCTATAGAACTCAGATTTGATTCCCATTCGATCTCATCAAGGCTGAGATCACTTGCTTCTAAGTCTTCCTCTTCCTCTGACTCTAGTGTGATCTCCTCATTATGCTCACTCGTCATGTTCTCAATGAAGTTAACCTCAAAGGGTTGGTCGGTCACATCGTAGGGATGCTTACCTAGGTTGAAAACATTGACTTCCTTGGTCATATCCCCAAAAGTCAGTCTCATGGATCCGTTTCTACAATTTATGATTGCATTTGCGGTTGCTAGGAACGGTCTTCCTAAGATGACGGGAGTTTGGGACCTAGGATTAGACACAGGTTGTGTCTCTAAAACAATGAAATCGACTGGGTAAATAAATTCTCCCACCCGTATGAGAACGTCATTGATCTCTCCCTTAGGAACTTTGATTGAGCGGTCAGCCAACTGAATAGTAACTTGGGTCAGGTTGAGTTCACCTAATCCAAGTTGTTGATATACGGAGAAAGGGAGCAAATTGATGCTAGCTCCTAAATCGAGGAGTGCTCGATTGATTTCGGCTCGACCTATGGTGCAAGAGATGGTGGGGCAACCAGGGTCCTTATACTTGACAGGGATCTGGTTGGACAATAGCTCACTAATGTTAGTGGCTAGAAAAACCTTCTTAGGCACATTAGTCTTTCTTTTCTTGGTGCACATGTCCTTAAGGAATTTGGCATAACTAGGGACCTGTTGGATTGCATCAAGAAGTGGAATGTTGAGCCTAACTTGATTGAACACCTCTAATAATTTCTCCATATGTGCATTGTTGTTGCTTCTAAGCCTATTTGGAAATGGAGCTATAGGCTGGTACACTTGACCTGCTGACTTTTCAACTTCAGTTTCATTGGAGCTGGATGGAGAAGGAGTGGAGCTAGATGGAATGGATGACTGAGATGGATCCTGTGGCATGGATACTTGATTATCAACTTGTTTCCCCGATCTGAGTGTATGAACCATGTGACACTGATTTGGGTCTTGAACCTCATTGGCTGGCCTAGGATTCCTAGGATTTGGCAATGGTTAACTCGGTAAGGTACCCCTCTGTCTTTCTTGCTGATTTAATTGGACCTCTATCCTGGTCAAGACTTGAGCTAGTATGTCATGGCTTTTAACAAGAGTGTCCACCTTTCTTTCCATGTTGGAAAGCCTTGTTTCCATTTGTGAATATTGGAAAAATGGTGGAGGATTTTGACTAGGAAAACTTTGCTGATAGGGCGGATTTTGAAAATTGTTGGAGAATTTGGGCCTAATTTGATCATTGTTGCTTGGGCCCCATGAAAAATTGGGATGATTTCTCCAACCAGGATTATAGGTGGGTGAATAAGGATTGCTGGCGGGCCTTGTGAAAGCCGCACTCATATGTTCGGGCAAGCTTTGATGCGTGAAAAAGACAGGACATTCCTCGAACACATGGTTCATATCTTGACAATAAGTACAGCCCACCGAAGATGTTGGGCTGACTTGGTTCACAGAGACTGGCTTTTTAGTTTCAAGGGCCTCTAGTCTTCGCATAACAGCAGCTAACTTAGCATCGGTTGCTATGTTGGCCTCAATGGAATGAATACCTCCTTTAGAAGAAGTAGGATCATTAGTCCTAAATTTTTCCGGAGTAGGTTCCCAGTGGATGGTATTTTCAGCTAATTCCTCATACAATTGCCATCCTTCATTTTCGTTCTTTTTCATAAATCCTCCTTGGCATATGGATTCTAACAACGTTTTAGTTTGATATTCTAATCCATCATATAGAACTTGGCAAAGTCGCCATTTCTCTATCCCATGGTGAGGGCATTGGGCAAGGAGGTCCTTAAAACGTTCGAAATATTTCCAAAAAGGCTCGTTTGCTATTTGCTTAAACTGTAAGATATTCTTCCTAATCAGTGCAGTCTTGTGAACGGGATAAAATTTCTTTAAGAAGGCCTTAACGAAATTATCCCAAGAAGATATAGAACCGACCTCTAGACTGTAGAGCCATTTCTTTGCTAAATCCTTCAAAGCAAAGGGGACAAACCTAAGTTTGATGTCATCTTTTTCTAACTTAGGAATATTCATCAAGAGACATACTTCCTCAAATTCTCTTATGAAGAAGTATGCATCCTCGGAGTCATGTCCATGAAATTTCGGAAGGGTGTTGATGTATTGTGGCTTAAGCTCAAATGGGTCAACACCTTCATCGTTAAGCTTGATGCAAGAAGGAAGAGAGGTCCTGATAGGATAGATCCTATCTTAGAGTGACGGCGGTTGTGCCATGTGTGAGTCGGGCTTGAGCTCGGGTGGTGAACTAGTTCTACTTAGCCTGGATGTAAGTGGGTCTTTCGACCAAGCGGACATGCACAATTAGCAAACAAGTTCACCCAATCAATCAATAAAAAGAAAAAAACAATCAAAAATCCTAATCTAAGGTAAGCCTTGACCTAGACGACTCCTAACTTTAGACTGTCCTTAGGAGGTCTACTGTTGACGTTAACCACAAGCTAATCGGCCAGGTAGGTGGCAAGACCGGTGGGAGGTTTTCCGTCAGAGACGTTCCTTAATTAAATAACCACCGTTCTTCGGGCTTTCGGCCCTCAATCCCCTGCCTAGACACCGATTTGACAAGAGTTAATTTCGAACAATTTTCCTCCTTAGGTCAATCTCCTATTGAGTCCGAGTTAACCTAGGGCCAATGTCTAGTCAAATTTTACTTAAGGTTAGGGTTGTGAGTGTGACGGATATGATTTGTGGGCCAAGGAAGGGTGATGAAATCCCCACCTTATCTTGTTTATGGGTTATGCCCTTAAGATATTTTTGTGTACGTGTAAAGCAGTAGAAAAGTAATCACTCAAAAAATAGTAAACAGCCAAGAGTGTTTCCTAATCTATATGCAATGCAGACGTACCTTGTCGCCAGCACTCTTCAACAGAATTAAAAAATTAAAATAGACGCGTGCCCTAAATGCAAGAGTCTAATTTTTTTTTATTATCAACAAATGGGTTAATGTTATTAATTAGCAGTTGCAGAATGATCACAGAGAAAATTTATCACAGCAGTAAGCAGTATTTGCAATTCTGAGCAGCCTGCAGAAAAATTTATGAGTGGTGAACTACTCAGGCCGCGAAAACGCGGCTTTTGCCGCGGACCCGCGGCTCTGAAGTAGGCTCTGATGCTCTGCCTTCGAGGGCAGAGGCACAGAGTTGCTATGTGTCCTCGCTGCTGCTTTGTTTTCCTGTTCTCTGTATCTGCAAACAGAAAGAATAAAAGATAATTAGTTTGAGAAAATCGTGCCGTTCCTTCCCCGACAACGGCGCCAAAATTTTGATTGAGATTTAAGAATTTGTAAATAATAAGAATGAGTTGTAGAGTTCTTAGTCTCAATGCTATCCGCTGTAGCAAGGGCCAAAGCGGGTCGTGATCCTCAGGGAAGGATGCGATGCAAGCTTTTCGGCCGATTCCTCTGTATGCTTTGAATAAAACAGAGAAAGGATTAGATTTGAAGTGTATATGAATAAAGAAGTATGGTTTTACTGATCTACTACCACAACCCATCATGCAAGTCTTGGATGTTGAATTTCATCTTGAGATATATGTGATTCATCATAGGTTATTAAGAATGATTCAAGTAAGAAAAGACGATACAAGATTCTAACTAAGTTAGATTATTAAAAACTAAACAATGTTTCATCCTAACATCTAAGTACAGCTTAAGAAAAGATTAATCTTAAATTTAGGCTGTCCTAGTTCTTAAGTATGAAGTCATGAGAAGTCTTTTAAATGTGCAACCTAGATTAAGAAATCTAATTATCAGTTTAATCTTCAAGAACAATAATCATTAAACTTAGGGTTTCTAAAGAATGATCATCAATCGATTCAAATCCTAACTTGCCCTAGGGTTGCTTAAGTGATCAGCAAACCACACAAAGAATTAGTTAGACATCATTTTTTTATAATTATTATTTTTATTTTTTTATTTTTTTAATTAGACGAAAAGAAGAAGAAAGAAAATAAGAGATCGCAGATGAAAATCGAAGCAAATAAACACAGAGAAAAGAAATAAAAATTGACAAGAATTAAATATGCAACAGAAAGTAACCTTTATTCGAAAGTACGTCTCCAAATACAAGCTCCTTCTTCTCCACAAAGCTTTAAAAACGAAATTACAACGTACAGAATTTTAAGAAAAAGCTAAAGAAAAACCCTAATCTTCTCTGAATGCCCTCTCTGCTGCGCCTGCAGGGGTATTTATAGGTGCAGAAGGCGATAGAGTCCCGGATAAACTCCTCCACAAAAATTGGTAGATGGATAAGGCAGGATTGCCGCGGAAACGCGGCTTGGGCCGCGTTTCCGCGGCAACAGTCTGATCTTTGGCCGCGCGCTTTCGCGCGTGGCCTCCTCTGGTCCGTCCATCTGGGCATTTTCTTCTAGAATCTGCATCCTGACTCTTCATATTGGATTTTCAAGAAAACTTAGAAATCAAGTTACCCTTTATCCAAATTCCTTCAAAAATGAATCTCATCCTTGCACACTTATTTTTCCTCTTCCCCCAAGCATTTAGGGTTGAATAGAACTCTATCCTTTCCCTCTTTGTAGTATTTGCAATTTTTACACTTTGTATTTGCACTTTTGACTTCTTGTAATTGCACTTTTACACCTGGGCTTGGACTTGGGCTTGGATATGGGCTTTTGGGCTTCATTAAGCTTTAATTCTTTATTTAATTCAACACTCAAGGCCTGCACACATTAAATAACAAAATATTAATAAATGTGCATTATTATATGAATAAATATGAAAATGTGATAGTAAATATGATAACAATTATGCATTTTTCACTACCAATCAATTAGCCCACAAGAGGTTGAAACCCTCCGTTGCTGGGATTTCTCCTACTCGAAGTCTTTACTCTACTGTGAGATTTTTCCTACTCAGAGCCCTACTAAATTTTTCACTCCACTGCTTGGGTTTTCTTACTCGCAGTGTTCTAAATATCTCTGATATAACCCCAATATTGCGCCGATATTGTATTTACGGCACCTAGCCGCACTGATTTGGCACATCCAAACCGATATAGCATTTTCACCCAAAATCGTCGATAAATAGGCATGAACCCGATATATCGGCCGCAATTTCGGCGATTTTGGACCCGATGTAGCATTTTACACCCAATTTCTAGGTTAGACATTTGGATAATTCGAGCGATGTGGCATTTGTGAAGATTATACACATGGATAGTGATTATGTATTCATAAGCTTAATGCAAGTTATCGAGTTAAGTATATCTTAAACATATAAGTATGATGTTTTATGTAGCTTTATATAATTTATGCATGTATTATCTTATTGAGATGCGATTTAAGATAAGAAGTTATATATAATTATAGTCCAATTTTGACATCCGATTTTTGAAAATATCCCCGATACATCCCTGATATATCCCCATCCCCGATAAATTTTCCCGGCCGATGTAGCCGCTATGGCCACCATTTAGAACACTGCCTACTCGGAGGTCAAAATTTTGCAGGTACCGCTGATGAGATCTCTCACTCACTTGGAAACAATGCCGCAAGCTTACCAAATCATTCCCATGCCAAGTCAAACATTCCGTAGTTAAAGACCAGCACTCCGAGGAGACATGATCGCTTCCGAATAAACCAACAGTAAAACAAATCAGGTAAGATCTACATAATCATTTTCATTCTCAAAGAAATGTACATGCACTTATTCCATTCCGATTACATCCTATTGATATTTCTTCATTACATCTAACATGAGTAATGCAAGCCTCCATTACACTTCTGTGTTTATATTTTTGAAAAGAAATATAGATGATCTCACTTCGATCCCTCCAGTCCTGCCACCATCAATAGGTTCTCGTGCCTAAAGCAACAAAGATCTACTTGTCAGAGAACATCCGTCGGAAGGCACAATCATATTGCTCACACCATCGTCCAGAGACCCTGAAAGAAGCTACGAGAGGTTTTTTCACAAAAATAAAGGTTCCTCCGGTAAAAGATCTTCTCTCTACCAGGAACACACCTCCAAGGAAGCCTGACAGACTCTGGACATGAGAGGTAGCAATGTCCAATCAGGATGGAGCCTCCAAGACGCACAAGCCAGTGATAATATCACACCACCAATCCTTTGTTCATAGGAAGAGGTTAGAGAATGAGTGCTTCATCGGTCACATCTTGACAAAAAAACCCCTCATACTCCCTCTTGTTACTCGCCACAAGAAAAGTCTCCAAGTGTGAGGAAGCAATGTCCGATCAGAATGAAGACTCCAAAACAAAAAGGATAGTTATGAAGTCGCATTCCCTCCTATCTTCCCTGACAGCGAAGCCATGTCACATTGACTGACGTGTTGTGACAGGCTCATCACAACGACTGACATATTGGCCAACCAGTCTCCGAACAGTGAAAGCACAACAACCATTCCCATCGTCTCCATCTTCTCCTTTTCTTTCCTCCACTTGATGAAGAAGAAGGAAGACATGACAGCGAAGCAGAGAAGGAAGAACCTTGAAGTAAGACCTTTTGAGAAGCAACCAGAATTGATTTCCATCCTAAAAGTTTTACTTTATTTATAGATGGAGGTGGAGAAGCCAAACCACATCCAATTCAAATTTTCAATCTCCGAAAAGTCGATCCACAAACTAAGATTCTCGGTCAACCGAATCGGAAGGATATCAA
Organism: Agave tequilana; assembly: GCA_038442645.1. Classification (NCBI taxonomy): domain Eukaryota; kingdom Viridiplantae; phylum Streptophyta; class Magnoliopsida; order Asparagales; family Asparagaceae; genus Agave; species Agave tequilana. The sequence goes on from JAVJIF010000648.1 coordinate 64,013, forward strand.
CCGCCACTACCACATGACCTCAGTCATCACGGTACCAAGATTCGAAGATACACTAGTTACAGATCTTAAGCAATCCAACTGATTGACGTGCCAGCTGTCTACCAGCCGCGCGATCTCTAAGTAAATCCAGAAGATTCACATTTATGATCCAAATCCTCTCATGCTCACAGACATCAGGGAGAAGTCAAGGCATTAAAATATCTCCTGCCAACTTCGCTCTTCCGGCTTCCCTTTTGCATGATCCACCAAGCGAAAGAGCGGGGAGGCATCTGTAGTGGTCAAAAGTTGACCCTTATCAAGATGGTGACGCGTGTTCAAGCAACCGAGCACCTCTTTGAGACTTTCACATCATTCATTTCATCTAACAGCTTTCACCACTTTAGATCCTCCCAAAGTCCGTCCTCTATCCCAAAGATAGATCATCCTTGAAGATTTCGTAACTTGGACATCCTGGATCTCCTTCTGTCCCGAAAAGGAACTCCTCAATCCGAGCTCCAACAACAGATCATCCACAATCTCTGTTGTCAGTTACGCAACACAATCCTTTTTCACGTTCATAATGTATAATGCCCCTCAGCACGAACAATTATGGATAGTGGCAGATTTCTCGGCATGCAATCTCAACAAACCAGCACAACTAATCGATACTGTTACAATATGCAAAACGTGCAGATCCCATACATGATCATCTACATCCAGTCCAACAGATTAGCGGAGTATAAATAGATCTCTTGCCCCAACGAAGAGGGGGTCGAACCTTGAAAATTCAAACTCTATACACTCTTTTTAAATTTCTTTAATTCTTGTGACTTGAGAATTATAATGAAGTTCCTCCTCCTCCTCTCTGTGGTTTTTCCCAGTTAAGGATTTTCGCGTAAAATCTCTTGTATTTTGTTGTGTTTTATTTGCGCGTATTTCGCCCCCATTTTTCAATCTCGCTTGTGGTGAGGATTGACCGTCGGATTGTTTGTGGCAGAAAATCTCCACCACAATTTGTGTTCTTCTATCAGCCATTTTGTGTTGGCCCAGAAGCCCTTCACTCTATTTTTGATGATGATTTACTCATGTAGTTATAGTTTACTAATAATTTTGTGATATTTAGTTTCAGATATTTGATCAAGATATTAGTAGGTGATTAGCTTCAACAAAGGTATTTTGGAGCTTTCACATGGTGATTCAAGAGCTCGAGCGTTGCATCTAGCACTCGGTTGGAGTCAAGCTCGTTGGATCGGTTTCGGATCGAGTCGACTTGGAGACAAAGTTCTACAAGAAGATCTCGGTTTGTTTAGTTAATATTGCATTTAAATCATTGTAAAGATTAGATAGTGTTGATATGCTCAAGTTCACAACACACACAAGTTTAAAGTTTCATGTTTTGGTTTTTGGATTTCTAGTTCATATATATGGTTTTCATGAATAGATAAAATCAAAACAAGTTTACATGGTTTAATATATATTAGATTTGTTCTATATATATCTATGCTTTATCTATTTAGAAAAACTTATTTTGATAGTCTATTTCATGAGTTTGGAGCTTTGTATTTAAACAAAACTTATTTTTGAATTTCTTGTCAAAAACATAGATATAATTCTTTACATGTATATTGGATTCTATCCATATACAACATGCTTAAAAGTTGTTTAAATATCATGGTTTTGTATTTACATGTGTTTTGGAGAAATCGGATTTCCATCTCAAAAATTCAAGTTTTAGAAAATACGGATTTTGGTTTAAGGCAAAATTTCAATCACAGAAAAATGGTTCAAATAGTTTGTAATATGTGTTGAATTTTTGTCACACATATTTGTATTTTAAAGATCTAATAAGAACTGATTTTTGTGAAATTTATGTGATTTTATGGGATTTATTTGATAACAAATAACCAAGTTTTTAATCCCCCATAATAGTCTGACCTGGCTGTCTGCCGGTCGACCGGACCGGTCGACCGTAGTAGAAGTCGATCGACCGGTCCGGTCGACCGACGTGCACAAGACGTGCACGCAGCCTGGGCTGGGGACCGTCCAGAGAGCTCTGCTCTCTGTATCCAGTTCCGATCGACCGGGCGGTCGACCAGAGGCACAACGGTCAGAAATCTGACCGTTGGGCCAGTCGACCAGGCGGTCGACCTAAAGGGCAAAACTGCCCTTTCCTGCTGCCAACGGGCAGAAATTTTGTGGGGCTATATATACCCACTCATTTGAGCTGATTTCTTTAAGTTTTTCAAGAGCAAAAATTCTCATTCTTTCTAGTGTTTAACAACAAGTTTTCAAAAGAGTTTTTGGGTTTAAAAGATTATTCTTTATTTGTTTTTAAAGTGTTGGAATTTCAAAGAAAATAGAGTCTTTTGGGAATTGATTTTTGATCAAAATTCTATATCTTTTTGGAGATTTTTCCAAGTGATTTTCTTTATTCAAAATACTTTATTTTCTCACACTTGAGCTTATCTATCTATCCTATCTATTAGGATCTATTTTGTGGGAAATATTGGTTTGTGGTTGAAAGAGACCACCAAGTGTTGTAGCCCTTCTTACTTTGTGACATCCCTCTAGTGAGAGGTGATTGTGTTGATACCCCTCTAGTGAGAGGTGATTGTGAAGGTTGTGTTGGAATCCCTCTAAGTGTAGAGGTGATTGTTGGTGTGTTGGCTTTGTGCCTTATCCCTCAAGTGTGAGGTGATTATTATTTTGACTTTGTGCCTATCTCTCATTTGTGAGGTTAATATTGTGTTGGGTTTGTGCCTAGCCTCTAGTGAGAGGTTCTATTGGTTGAGAGAGGAGTTGTGTACTCCCAAATTGTATTTGCCCAAATCCTTAGTGGAGGTTCCCTGTGTGGGAAGTCCTGTGTGGACGAGTTAGTGAAAATCCTTTTGTGTAAAGGCAGGGACGTAGAGCTGGGTGCTCGAACCTCGAAACATATCTTTATGTTTGCGTTTGATCTACTTTCTCTAACTCTCTCTCTTACATTGTGCATTATTCATATTGTTCATATCTTATATGCTTGTGTTTGTTTGTGTGCCATACTTGTGTTAAACCAAGAGAGCTTCATATAGCACCTCAACTCTTATTTAGAGAAATTTAGAGGAGTTAGTTCAGAGCCCTTCACCGGGAATTCGACTACACTCTTTGGTTACACTAAGTGTGTTGCATCAAGTTTTTAATTCCGCATCATTTGTCATTAGATTAGCCTTACACCTATTCACCCCCTAGGTATATTTTCAATTGGTATCAGAGCCTACACTCCTGATATTATGTTTAACCACCTAGGAGTGAGATCTTGGTTGCTAATCTATTATTTGCATTTGCACACTTATTTGTTTACACACACTCATGAATTGCTTGACCCCTCCCATGTATCATGTTTCCAACATTGACATGTGAAAATTTAGGATGAGTATGTACCTAAAAACCCTAGGCTTGCATGTTTTCCTTGCCGCTACCAAGAAATCCTATCTTGGTAATAGCAAGCATATAGAGGCAAACACACAAGCCCTAACGACACTTAGAAGCACATTAAACAAAGAATATATTTCTATGGTTTCTCATTGTGATTTCGCCTTTGCAGTGTAAAACACGTTGACCTCTCCCGCGCTCTAAAAGACGAATCATGTGGAGATGGAATCTAGTGAGGATGAATTCGAACAACATTGTTACATGGTCCAAGGGAATGACTCCCTTGAGGTACACTCGGATACTCAACTGAATGATAGTTCTTCTTGTGATGAATATATTAATGCTGATGCATTACATGAAGAACTTTCTATTGTATGTGAAAAATTACTTGAAAAATATAAAGTTTTGAAAAAGAAAAATTTTGAACTTAATAAAGAAAATGAGGATTTACAAAACTTGATTATCTTCGCAAGAGAATGTTGAGATTTTTAATGAAAGGGACTCATTGAAATCCCAACTTGAACTTGCCCTAAATGAAAATAAAATTTTGAAAAGTAAAAATAATTGTGAAATTGTTTTGAAGAAAAATGAGGCTTTATCTTCAAAATTTGATTTTGTTGTAAAAGAAAATGAATCTTTGAAAATTAAAATTATTTCCATTTCAAAGAATTTGGATTTGGTTTCTAATGAAAATATTCTTTGAAAAATGATATTGACTCACATGTTTGCCATGCTAGTGTAGCCTCACCATCTAGTGTTACTATAGCATGTTCCACCTCTTCTTCCATTATTGAAAATGATATAAATATTTTGAAGAAGAATGTTGATTGTTTGGGCTCCACTTTGAGCCAATGTGTCATGAACCACACTCGGTTAGAATTCATGTTTCGAAAGAAACAAGTTCCACCTATGCATGCACACAAACCACGGCATACACATGCTTCTCACGTTCATACACACAACACTATGTATGCTCATGTGTACACTTGTACACATTGTGGACGTAATGGCCACCTTGCAAGATTTTGTTATGATAGGATACTTAATAAAAATTTTGTAAATAGATTTGTTTGAGTTAGGAAAGGAGCTAACCCCCATGGACCCAAAAGAGTATGGGTATCAAAAACCACTCCTATTTTATTTGATGTAGGTGTGGGCTCTCACATGACGTGAGAGCATTGGCGCCTTGAGGTGGATGCGTTCCGAGCTTAATGGTGACTATTTTGGATGCATCACTTTCAAGGGGAGTTTGGTGGGAGGACCACCATGGTTTGGAGATATGGAGATGTGCCCTCATGATTTTAGTAACGATCTCTAAACTCCCATTTAGTTTACATGCTTTCATATGATTGATTTTTAGCATGTCATATTTTAATGCTCATTATGTTATAATGCCATGTTAATTAGACTAGTGATATACATGATAAGTATTTGAGATACACCCATGTTTATATAGATTATTATTTTTTTGTGTTCTAACTTTAGTTTAACTATTGTGTATATCATGGCTCTAAACATGTGCATTTAGCCTAAAGATCATGTTGGTTTATGTTTTCACTTTGCACTTCATGTTTTGATTACATGTTTAAATGTAAACTTCATTAAAATTTGTGTATATACTTATACATCTATTGAACCACAAATAGATAATTATATGTTTGTGCTTGATTGCTCATTTGCACCCATTAGATGTACTAGTATAGCCTAATTTTGATAATTAATGCATTTCAACTTGTATTCCCTATTTTGTATATGTTTTTCATGATAATATGTTTCAGCTTCATGTATATGTTAATTTTGTCAAAACTATTGGATATACATGTATAACCTTGAGTCATTTGCCTTTCCTGCAAAATCTCTTTATAGACTCAATTGTGTTTGGATATGTATGTATACTTCTAGTTTAGACAAAACATACATATGCCTTGGAGTTAGTATTGTTTAATGAAAATTAAATTTTGATGATTTTCATGTTTTTAAGAAATTTCATATTGAGCTTAAATGCCTTATTCCATGACTTTTATTGATTACATAACTTTTTTTTTCACTCTATATTTGTTGTTTACTCATGATTTATTTTCATGAGATTATATGAGCTTTATTACTATTTGAGTGTTGATGATTGTGTAATTTTCATGTTTTCATGGATATGTTATTGTTTTATTTCTTACTTGAAGGATTTCGTAGTAGTTTTCAAGTTTATCATAAAACTAGTTGCGTATTCTTCATTTTGGTAGAATTTTTCAAACATGTTATATTTTCAAACTTATTTTTGAAAACCTCTACCCATCAAGGGTAGTTGGATGGTCGACCATGCCTTGTATGCTTAATTGAAAATCATTTTAACATGTGCATGAAAGGGAGGTCTTTATGAGTTATACACTTGATCCTCATTGTGTTTTCAATTGGTATCACAATTGATATCTATTTTGTATACTTATATTTGTTTCTATATATGTATGCTTCAACTTCAAATAGTATCAATTTAGATTGGTATTTACATTTTCATACATATATATGTGTTTTGATTGTACTTACTATATTTTTATATCTTTGAGCACAAATTTTGCTATACTAAACTTGATTTAGTTCTTAATGAAAATTATTTTTCAATTGGTATCTCATACAAGCTTATGCATGATTTTCATTAGTATTTCATAAAGGGGGAGAAAATTCATGTTTTACCTTTCAATCGGTTTTGTTTACAATTGGTATCTTACTCCCACTCTTTATATTAAAAAATGATATCTTAGTTTTCATTTGATTTCCTATGCTCCTAATGAAAATTATTTTCAATTAATATATGTTTTATTTTCAATATTGGTATCAAGAATATAAAATTGATATTATTCTGTATTTGGTATCTCTATTGCAAAATGATTTTAGTGTTTAACCAAAAAGATTGATTATGTTTTTCAATTGGTATCAAAATGTAAAATATTCTCAATTGATATTAATTTTTACAATTGGTATCAAGACTTCCTATATATTTATATCTTTCAATTGGTATCAAAAGTTTTGTTGGTTTCTTCAAAATATTTTGTATCATAAATTGGTATCATGATGTTTCGATGTATACCATACTAAATTGATATATTTTTCAATTGGTATCATAATATTTTGATTTGTATTGCCTATATGCAAGGGAAGCTTAACATCTTCTCTATATATATTCATGTTGAGTGTATGTCATATTAAAGTGATTGACCTTTCTTTGGTATGTAGTATACGTGTGTAGTAGGAGCTTCACATCTCCTATTATACATTACATATTATGTTTTATGTGGATAGGATTTAGTCATTTCTTTTCATATAAATGCATGTATGCAGGGGGAGTTAACTTCACGTCTCTCCTCTTCATGAATGTATATAGCATATATACCTTTATTGTTTGATTTATGCAAAAAGGGAGAAAAATATTGTTTATGCCCTTTATTGTTTGAACCCCTTTGTTGATGAATTGACAAAAAGGGGGAGAGATATTTTGGAGTTTGATATATGCATGTTTGTTTATATGCATGTTTGTTTAAATTTGTTATCCTTTACCATTGGTGTCAAGAGCAATATTTTTTTAAGAACATTTTTATTTTAAAATTGGTATCAAGAGCATGTTTATTTCATTGATATCAATGATCATGTTTGTTTCATTTCCTTGTTTATGCATGTTTATGCATATCTAAATTGAGCATTCATTACATATCTTTATTGTTTATTACTATGCATGAGTTAAGGGGGAGCTTCTATGAAGCTTAACTTTAATCCATGCATATATAACTCCATGAGTTTTGTCATCATCAAAAAGGGGGAGATTGTTAACCCAGAGGCCCTTCACTCTAGCTTTGATGATGATTAACTCATGTAGTTATAGTTTACTAATAATCTTGTGATATTTAGTTTCAGATATTTGATCAAGATATTAGTAGGTGATTAGCTTCAACAAAGGCATTTTGGAGCTTTCACATGGTGATTCAAGAGCTCGAGCGTCGCATCTAGCACTCGGTTGGAGTCAAGCTCGTTGGATCGGTTTCGGATCGAGTCGACATGGAGACGGAGTTCTACAAGAAGACCTCAGTTTGTTTAGTTAAGATTGTGTTTACATCATTGTAAAAATTAGATAGTGTTGATATGCTCAAGTTCACAATACACACACAAGTTTAAAGTTTCATGTTTTGGTTTTTGGATTTCTAGTTCATATATATGGTTTTCATGAATAGATAGAATCAAAACAAGTTTACATGGTTTAATGTATATTAGATTTGATCTATATACATCTATACTTCATCTATTTAGAAAAACTTATTTTGATAGTCTATTTCATGAGTTTGGAGTTTTGTATTTAAACAAAACTTATTTTTGAATTTCTTGTCACAAACATAGATATAATTCTTTACATGTATATTGGATTCTATCCATATACAACATACTTAAAAGTTGTTTAAATATCATATTTTGTATTTACATGTGTTTTGGAGAAATCAGATTTCCATCTCAAAAATTCAAGTTTTGAAAAATAAGGATTTTGGTTTAAGGTAAAATTTCAATCACACAAAAATACTTCAAATAGTTTGTAACATGTGTTGAATTTTTGTCACACATATTTGTATTTCAAAGATCTGATAAGAACTGATTTTTGTGAAATTTATGTGATTTTATAGGATTTATTTGATAACAAATAACCAAGTTTTTAATCCCCATAATAGTCTGACCTGGCTGTCTGGTCGACCGGACCGGTCGACCGTAGCAGAAGTCGGTCGACCGGTCTGGTCGACCGACGTGCACATGAGTGCACGCAGCCTGGGCTGGTGGGCCGGTCGATCGGGCGGTCGACCGTCTAGAGAGCTCTGCTCTCTGGAAATGGCCACGATCGACTGGTAGAGAGCTGCTGCTCTCTGTATCCAGTCCCGGTCGACCGGAGGCACAACGGTCAGAAATCTGACCGTTGGGCTGGTCGACCGGGCGGTCGATCGGAAGGGCAAAACTGCCCTTTCCTGCTACCAACGGGCAGAAATTTTGTGGGGCTATATATACCCACTCATTTGAGCTGATTTCTTTAAGTTTTTCAAGAGCAAAAATTATCATTCTTTCTAGTGTTTACAAGCAAGTTTTCAAAAGAGTTTTTGGGTTTAAAAGATCATTCTTTATTTATTTTTAAAGTGTTAGAATTTCAAAGAAAATAGAGTCTTTTGGGAATTGATTTTTGATCTAAATTTCTATATCTATTTGGAGAGTTTTCTAAGTGATTTTCTTTGTTCAAAACACTTTATTTTCTCATACTTGAGCTTATCATCTATCCTATCTATTAGGATCTATTTTGTGGGAAATATTGGTTTGTGGTTGAAAGAGACCACCAAGTGTTGTAACCCTCCTTACTTTGTGACATCCCTCTAGTGAGAGGTGATTGTGTTGATATCCCTCTAGTGAGAGGTAATTGTGGAGGTTGTGTTGGAATTCCTCTAAGTGTAGAGGTGATTGTTGGTGTGTTGGCTTTGTGTCTTATCCCTCAAGTGTGAGGTGATGATTGTTGTTTCGGCTTTGTGCCTATCCTTCATTTGTGAGGTTGATATTGTATTGGCTTTGTGCCTAGCCTCTAGTGAGAGGTTCTATTGGTTGAGAGAGGAGTTGTGTACTCTCAAATTGTATTTGCCCAAATCCTCAGTAGAGATTCCCTGTGTGGGAAGTCCTGTGTGGACGAGTTAGTGGAAATCCTTCTGTGTGAAGGCGGGGACGTAGAGCTGGGTGCTCGAATCTCGAAACATATATTTGTGTTTGCGTTTGATCCACTTTCTCTAACTCTCTCTCTCTTACATTGTGCATTGTTCATATTGTTCATATCTTATATGCTTGTTTTTGTTTGTATGCCATACTTGTGTTAAACCAAGAGAGCTTCATATAGCACCTCAACTCTTATTTAGAGGAATTTAGAGGAGTTAATCCAGAGCCCTTCACCGAGAATTCGGCTACACTCTTTAGTTACACTAAGTGTGTTGCATCAAGTTTTTAATTCTGCATCATTTCTCATTAGATTAGCCTTACACCTATTCCCCCCCCTCTAGGTGTACTTTCATTTTGTTATTGAGGGATATCTGAATAAAAAGAATGAAAATTGAAGTATTTTCACTTATACAAAGTTTCTTCCTTGCTCCCAATTATAAGGGTTTTTTTTTATGGTTATAATTACTGAAAGTAGTTCTAAATGCACAATCGTGGTTGGTATTTCTCTCTCTATGGAAGAGGTTTAATACAGGGAAAACAGAACGAGTGCCAGGAGTTGGATGAAGACCGGGATAGGATGGGGCACTGATTAGTATCCAATTCTGCATCTGCATATCGTATTTTCTCACCGACTTATGAATAAAATATCGCTTCTAAACCGTGTTTTGGTTTATTTTGCAGATAATCAAGAGTTTAAGGGTAAAATCAGAATAAGAGCCTAATTAAACTCAATTTCGGGTAATTAAATCATATTTCTTAGAGATCAAGCTAGAGAGCTTCTAGAAGATACATTAGATGCAGAAAAATAGGATGAATCTGGACAAATACATGTCCAAATTACCAAAAATCAGAAATTCATCGAAGCTCCTATAGCAAGACGAACCAACTGGCAAAAGATCAGGGACTGGATCCCTGATAGTGCTGCGTTTCCTCCGGGTTGCTGCCGCACTTTGATGGGCCACACGTCAATTTTCGATGCATGGCTTATCTCGCCATTCAGAGTCTGTTTTGCTTATAAAAGCTGCATTTGAGGGCCAGAAATGAGATTAGAGAGCTGTAAGCTTGGGTTTTTTCTTCTTTAGTTTAGAGTAATGTAGTTCTTTTTCTCTTTTCTTTTGTATTTTGTTTTTGTTTTAAATCATGTATTAGGGCAGAGTTGATTCAGGAGAGAAAGAGAGAGATTGATGTAACTGAAAGTAACACTTTATGAAAGCTTCTTCCTTTCCTTCTATGGTTTCTTCTCTAACCTCTAACATGACTAGCTAACTTTTTTTCTTGGCAATCTAACTACTAACCGCTAATCATCTAACTCCTTGATAATCCACATGAATCTAATAACTTTTATAAGATCTTGCTCTTACAAGAGCCATTGATGCCTCATGATGATGGATTCTAATATCTAACTTGCAAATAAACTAACTCTCTTATTTTATGCATGTTTCTAACGGTTTGATGATCTAAAGTTTACATTAACTTACTCTTGATGCATGTTTAAATGTGAAAAACCATCTTATGTGCCACGCTTTGAATCATCTCTTGAAGAAGCCAATGATTAGTAATGGCCAAGGATCAATGTGAGGCAACTATCACTAAGAGGTTAGCATGATTAGTGAAGCACTTAGTAGTTAGTAGCCATGAGTTTTTTTTCTCTTTTTACTTTGTTTTAAAAACCGATTTCAAAACTCTTTTATCATTTTCTTATCAATGTTTTCATCACCTTCTTAGTTCATCATTGTTTTCATCTTCATCTTCTTCACCACAAGTTATTCTCTTTTCCATTTTTCAAACTATTTCACTAAACTTTTCACTTTGTGCTTTACTTTGCTTCTTTCTTGTTTTACCTCATTTCTATTTCCTTGTTTTCCTTCTCAAATTTCAAAACCACTTCTTGAGTATTTTCACTTCGCCGATTTTATCGCCTTCTCTACCTATCACTTCTAGCTTTCTTTCATTTTTCTTTTCTCTTTTTTTTAACAAAGAAGAACTATTAACAACCAACGTGAACAAACTATTAATCTTCTATCGCCTCCCGTCCCTGTGGATTCGACTCGTATAGCCTATATGCTATAACGAAATTATCGAGGAAGCCAAAGCACACATACTTTCATTGATTTCTAAAATACATGTTTTCATGCACGGTTCACCCTGACCAAATTTTGGCGCCATTGCTGGGGATGCGTGGTCTGAACACACATTTTTGTTAATATTTTTTTCTCTGTTTTGGTTTCCAGGTTAATTTTTGCAGAAATTGAACATTGCAGAACTATACTCTTTCTTGCATCTCTCTGCTCTAGAAAGCAGGGACCCTGCTCCCTTCATATTGTCGCGCCACTGCTTCCTTCATATTGCCGCCCCAGGGCCAAGAAAGCCGTGCAAATGTGGCCTTTCTGTGGCCCGTGGTTTCCATCTTTTCCAGGATTCTTCAAGTTGTAAATCATTGTTATATTCTGCTACTATTTTTCTGCTTTGATTGCCTACACACTGCAATAATAAATAACAAAAACAGTTAATTGAACGTATTAATACGGTTTAGGCATTTGCATTGTACGCATTTGTCAAATTTTATTTCAATATACTGTATTTTATTGTGTTGTTGTGATCTGAACTTAGGTGTACATATGACATTGCATATAGAATAGGACAAATACATGGGTGATTTACTCGCTTTGTGTGTGATTCTTATCTATAATGCACACTTGCACGAATTGGACTTAAGGGAAAAACCCTATATAAGATAAGGTGGGGAAGTCATTACCCTCCCTTAGCCCAAAAACCACCTCCTCACCCACCCAAGCCAAGCCTAAATAAAATTTGATAGAGGTTGGCCTCTAGGGACATCTCAAACTCATTAAGAGAATGACCTCGGGAGGAAGTTGTTAGCACCGATCTCTTGCCAAATCAGTGTTTAAGGTTGGAGATTAAGAGGTTAAACCTCGAAGATCTGGTGATTTGGAATAATTAAGGCCTGTTGCTTATGCACGGATACCTCCCACCGCATTTTGCCCCTACCTGGCCGATTAACTCGTGGTCTGATACTGCAATATCCCTCTCCTAGATAGTCGATCAGTTAGGAGTCATTTAGGTCTAGGTCAGCCCTAGTATAGGCTTAGTTTTGATTTTTTCCTTTTTATTTATTTGTTTTCTTTTTTTGTTTGTGTTTGTTTGTGAAATGGATTTCAACAACAACAATTTTTTTAATCCTAATATGAATCTATATTTCATCCCGATCTCATTTGACTCGGATAACTCCAACCCGACCTTGTATAATATGAACCAATCAAATAGGCCGGAGTGGATTTATCTAACTCAATATAACCCATATCTCTATTATAATAACCAAAATTTTCAAAATAATTTTTACTCTTCACAGAGTTAATGGATTCACCTCCCCTGAGTCAAATTTTCAATCACCTTATCCACAATCATATCCTTCTTTTGCTTCATATAATCCTTTTTTAGAACCACCGATTGAAGAAAAATCCTAGTTAGAAAAGAGTATAGAAGTCTTAAAAGCGATGATTGAGTCTCAATAACAATTTTAAAATAAGCTTGACTCACATTCTTTCCAACACCAAGCTTCATATACTCTTTTTCTACAATAACCATAGAAGAAAAATCCGAGTTAGAAAAAAGTATGGAAGCCGTACAAGCCATGATTGAGTCCCAACAAAATAAGCTCAACTCACAATATTCACAATCTTTTTCACATCATGCTTCATATATTCCTTTTCTACAATAACTCATAGAAGAAAAATCCGATCTAGAAAAGAGTATATAAGCAATGTAGGATGCCGGGCTACAATTTCAGAAAATGTTGGCTTGCCTAATTTCATAATATTTTCAAGATTCATACTCAATCCCACCTCTTCAAAATGACCAATGATTAGTCTTGGACACGAGTATAAACTGTTGCGTGAGTCTAAGCAATAATCTCAAAACATGTTGGACTCATAATCTTCACAATTTTTTCAAAACCAAGATTCATACACTCCCTTTCTAGAACAACCATTTGAAGAAAAATCTGATTTAGAAAAGAGTGTAGAAATCTTGCATGAGACCGCTCAACACTTTCAAAAATCTTCTACCTAATCTATTGACAGGTTAGAAGCACAACTGAGTCAATTGGTCAACATTTATCAGAATGAGGAAGCTCTCTCTTATCAACCTTTGACCAATACATGTATCTCTAACTCTATCGATCTGGCCCAGAAATAATGTTATTTTAGAAACTAAGATTCAGTTTCAGCATATCCATTTGAACTTGATTAAAATCAAGATAATCACATTGACATTTTGGTAAGTTATCCCTTTTTGAAATTGAACTTGAGCATGTATGTGATTCGGAACCTCAACTCGGTAATTCTATTCCACTTCTTGAGTCAATATTGACTCCAGTATCTTTACCCAATTTTCACCACTTCCTCGAGTCAGTATTGAATCCTGTGCCCATACATCGTGAAATTGGATCATCAATTTTTTTAGATCTACATCTTGAACATGATCAATACCTAACTTCTGAAAGTCTCATTGACAAATAGGCAAGTTTTCAGTTTATTGAAATTGAACTCAAATAAAAATGTGACACCAATCCTTAATTTTGTAATCAATTCAAATTTTTGAATCAATATTGACTTCTGTTTTGTTACCCAATTTAAGCAACATTTTAGAGTTAGTTTTGATTCTCATACTTGTCATTCTTGGACTTGAATTACCAATTTTGCAAAATCACAATCCATCATGGGGAAATGAATGTGAATTAGAGTTTCAACTTTTTGATTTGGACCCACTTCCTGAAAAAATTTCGACTCCAGAATCTTTACTTGATTTCAGTCAGTTTCCTGAGTCGATATTAGTTCTTGTACTTTCTGAGCCATAATCAATCATTCCATCTTGTCACATTCCATTCTGGGATAAAGGTGTTGAAAATAATGACTCTGAAATAATTTTTAAATTTTGAAAATTAGATGAGGTAAAATTTCTAGTAAAAATCATCCATTTATACATCATAATAGTGGGTTATAATGAGAGGTCACTGGTGGGTTCCTGCGAACTCTACATAAACTGAATTGGGCCGCATTTCGTGCACTAATCAGACCGCCACTGGAACCACCACCCTAAGGTGAATTCTCTTTCTCTCTGTATTTTCTTGCATACATACATTCAAGATGCATTGAGGACAATGCATGAGATAAGTGTGGGAAAGTATCTACTAACGTAGAGTTTTAGACTTTCTTTTTTTTTTTTTCACTTTTTGACATTTTTAGAAATCTCCTTTTTATATAGGATTTTCCCTTTCTTAAAAAACTTTTTGAAAACAAGAAAAAAAGCTTTGATCTATTTTTAAGAAAATTAAGATGATCTTAAAAATTAAGAAAACCTTAATTATGACATCTTAAACCTAGTTGAAATAATGGATCTTATTTAAAATTATAAGATAAGTAAGATAGATTGAAAAGATAATTTGATCTTGAATTTTTTGCCTTCGAGTGTATGCACTTCACACTTACACATTTTTGGAATGAAAACAAAGATCTAAAATGGCATAAAAAAATAATCAAAAGAAAAATATTGTATATATGAATAAAAAATTAGTTATTAAAGATGGATAATTATGCCTCATAAAGCATGATTATTTAAGCATAACGTTGGTCAAAATAAATAAAGCCTTTAATTTTGTGGCCTTGTTTACTCGAGTCCTTAAGCCCAATGGATCTTTTCTCATTTGGTGCCTTAAGACCGTCTGGAGTCATCGGTTAAAGGCTCACTATTCGGGTAAACTAGAGAGCCTAAGAAAACTAAATGAAGAAAAGAAAAAAATAAAATATATATGTACATATATAAATAAATGGATTTATGATTAGAGTTGAAATCCCAAAAATCTACACTATCACAAAGTGTATATTATCTAGGTGATTATTAGAGATCAATTTATTCAATCCAATTTTGAATTCTTACCTTAATTAATGATAAGATCTTGCATACAGACTGAGTTTAAGGAAGAATAATTTTTGGTAAAACTATAACCTTAAATCACTTAATTTTTGCAAAAATATTTCCAAACTTTTCTTTCTTTCAAAATGTGTTTTCAAAATACTAACTTTTATTTTCTTTCTTTATGGATTTTGTGGGTGTAATCCGCTGAAAATCCTTAGGAGACAAAACTCCTCCTCTAGGGTAAACCTAGAGGTTTAACGGATTGTTACACACGCTTAATGTAATAACGTCACCTGCGAACTGTGTGTAATAACATTTGTAGTTTAGTTTTTCTTTTACTTTTTTTGCTCGGGACGAGCAAAAGAAAAGTATGGAGGCGTGATTATATCCAATTTTCCATTTGCGTATCGCATTTTTTTTTCAATTTATGAATAAAATATCGCTTCTAAACTGTGTTTTGATCTATTTTGCAGAATCAAGAGTTTAAGGGAAAGGTCAGAATAAGACCCTAATTATACCTAATTTTGGGTAATTAAATCACATTTCATGGAGATCAAGCTAGAGAGTAAGGGTGTCAATTGGGCCGGACCGGCCCAGCAACCCGCACGGGCACGACCCGCACGGTCAGGACCCAGGCCAAACCTGGCTCGGTTCCGGGTTTCCAGCGGGTCGGCCCCAGGTCCGCCAATTGGCGGCCCAGGGCCAGGTGGGCCGTTCCAGGCCCGGCCCGGAATACCCCAATGGCTCTTAGAGCCGTTAGGCTTGGCGGGCCGGGCCGGGCCGAAACCGGCCCGGCACGGCCTGGACAAGAGCCCAACGGCTCTAAGAGCTGTTGGGGGGCTTTTTGCAAAAACCTCCCACTTTTTGCAAAAAACCCCCGCCCACACCCCAATGGCTTGGGGGGGTTTGCATTTTTTTTGCAACCCCCTAAAGGGCATATGTTGCTTTTTTTGTGTTTTTTGCAAAATAAAATTTGCAAAAAATACTTTCTCCTCTTTTATAAATACTTGGACTTTCCAACTTCATTTCACACAATGAAAACTATTCTTCATCTTCCTCAAGCTCTACAAGTTCTTTATTCTCTCTATAAGCTCCTCAAGGCTTAAGGTCTCTTTACAAGCTCTTCGAGTTCTCAAACCTCAAGTCTTCAAGCTCTACAAGCTCTCTCAAGCTCTTTAGAATTTTTCTTTACAAGCTCTTCAATCCTGTATTATATTTTTATAAAAAAATGGATGCCAATTCTAGTCAAGCTGGATCTAGCCAACCTTCTGGCTCTAGAATTCGTGATAATTTTAGTATTAGTAATGATACTTGATATTGTTATTGGGTTTTAAATAAAAGAATTATCGGTTCTAAAAAGTTTCCTCATCCTCATAATGCTCTAAATCTTAGTAAAATTATAATGCGTGTTGTGGAGAATATAAAATTGATTCTAAAATTTTACTGTTTCATTTGATAATACTAGCGAAAATACTACAGCAATTGAGATTTTGAAAAATTATTTAAAACCCGTTAGAATAAAAAAATTTCATATTCGATGCGTTTGTCATATTATTAACTTGTGTGTACAAGATGATTTAAAAATAATTAATGATTATATTCAAAAATTAAGAGATATTTTTATATTTATTAAAAGTAGCAGCCCAAGAAGGCAAATCTAAAGACAAATTTAGTCGGGTATAGGGTTACCTGCTAAAAAATTACCTCAAGATGTAAGAACTCGTTGGAACTCAACACATAATATGCTGAGCAAAACAATTCCTTATAAGGAGGCAATAAATAGGTTTATTGCTGTAAAATTGCCTAACTGTTTAATTTCTGATGAGGAATGAGAAATTTGTGAATGGATTTGTGAATTTTTAAAAAGATTTGAAAGAATAACAAACTTATTTTCTGGTATTTATTACCCAACGACAAGTATAATATTTTATGAGTACTGAAATAAGTCAAATAGTTTCTGAATGTAGAATTATCGATTCTATATGAGATATATTTCTCCCATGGAGAAAAATTAATAAATATTTAAAGAATTTTCTTTTATCTTTTATTTTGCTGCTATTACGGATCCTAAGATTAAATTTAATGGAGATAAATTTTTTACTTGAAAATTTTTATGAAAGGATGGATTATGAGAACAGTTCTGCTCTAATGTGGGCAGATATTGATTCTTCTATAAATAAGTTATATGATTTTTATGAAACTACTTACGGAAATAAACAATCTTCTTCAACTCAAAGTTCTTCAACCTCTAGTAATAGAAACTCATTATTTTCTGGTCTTTTATCAGCTTCCAAAAAATCTGAAACTTCAGACTCTTTAAATGAACTTCATTATTATATACAACGTGCTGTGACTCCTGAAATCGATCAAGACTCAGGATTTAAAATTTTTTGATATTTTGGCATGGTGAAAATCACAGGCATCAACTTATCCTGTGCGTTCCATCATGACACGTGATTTACTAACTCCTCTGACATCTACAGTTGCTTTGGAGTCTGTTTTTAGTACTGGTGGTTGAGTGCTGACTGATACGAGGAACCGTCTGGTATCAGATGCGATCGAGATGACAATATGCGGGAAGGATTGGCTGGATGCGAAAA
The DNA here is from genome assembly GCA_038442645.1 of Agave tequilana. NCBI lineage: Eukaryota > Viridiplantae > Streptophyta > Magnoliopsida > Asparagales > Asparagaceae > Agave > Agave tequilana. The sequence continues at coordinate 81,649 of JAVJIF010000648.1, forward strand.
AGAGAAGTCAAAATAAAACAATTGACAATTTCATCGAAGAATTTCCAGAAGACTCCCCAGAAAATGAATGAAGACTTGAATTTTTTTATTTATGATTGATAAAATGTATGAAGAATGAAGACTTGTACTTTTTTTTATGTATTAACGATAAATTTGAAAAAAATGATTTGTACTTCAATTGTATTTGTATCAATTATCCATTTTATTGGATCATTAATAAAAAATATATTTTTATTTCAAGCCTTGTAATATTTTTTTCTATATTTATCGCAACTTGAATAAGTAATTTTTGAAAATTTTAAAGATTTTTTTAAGAATTGTTTGGAATTTTTAAAGTTTTTAAAGTTTTTTATTTTTTTTATTAATTGTCAGGTCGGCCAGGGTCTAGCCCAGGGCACCCGGGCCTTAGGCCATGCCCGAGTTCCGTTTATGGAACTCGGGCCGGGCCGCCCGCCTTTTGGCCTAGCAGGCAGGGCCGGGCCGGGCGGCCTCTGGCCCGCCGTGCCTGGGCCGGGTTTGGCCCGACACGACCCAATTGACACCCTACAAAAGGGCTTCTAGAAGATACATTGAATTCAAAAATTGAGGATGAATCTGGAGAAATATAACTCCAAATTACTAAAAAATAGAAATTTCTAGAAACTCCTAGAAGCGAGACGGACCAACTGGCAAAAGATCAGGGACTGGATCCCTGATATTGCCGCGTTTCCTCCGGGTTGCCGCGGTACTTTGGTGGGCTCACGCGTCGATTTTCAACGCGTAAATACTGCATTTGAGGGCCAGAAACGAGGTTAGAGAGCTGTAGGCTATGGTTTCTCTTTCTTTAGTGTAGAGGAGTATAATTCTTATTCTCTTTTCTTTTATATTTTGTTTTCGTTTTTGATCATGTATTAGGGCATAGTTGATTCAAGAGAGAAAATGTAGAGATTGATGTAATAAAGAGTGACAATCTAAAAAAGATTCCTCCTTTCCTTCTATGGCTTCTTCTCTAACCTTTGACACTACTAGCTAACTTTTCTTTCATGGCAATCTAACTACTAACCACTAATCATCTAACCCCTTACTTGATAATTCATATGAATCTAATAGCTTCTACAAGGCATTGCTCTTGCAAGAGCCATTGATGCCTCATGATGATAGATTCTAACATCTAACTTGCTAACTACCAACAAGCTAACTCTCTTATTTTATGCATGCTTTTAACGGTTTTGATGATTTAAAGTTTGCATTAACTTGCTCTTAATGCAAGTTTGAATGTGAAGAACCATCCTATGTGCCATATTTTGAATCATCTCTTGAAGAAGCTAAGGATTAGTGATTACCAAGGATTCATGTGAGGCAATTATTACTAAGAGGTTAGCATGACTAGTGGGGCACTTAGTAGTTAGTAGGTATGAGTTTTCTTCTCCTTTTATTTTGTTTTAAAAACTGATTTCAAAACCCTTTTATCATTTTCTTATTGATGTTTTCATCACCTTCTTAGCTCACCATTGTTTTCATCTTCTTCGCCACAAGTTCTTTTTTTTTTTTTTCATTTTTCAAACCATTTCACCAGACTTTTTGATGACAAAACTCATAGAGTTATATAAGCATAGATTAAAGATAAGCTTCATTGCCGCTCCCCATTAACTCATGCATAACAATAAACAAATAAATATTCAATAAAATGCATAAAGTAAACACAAACATATATGCATAAATAAGGATATAAACATGCATATATAAACTCTCTAAATTCTTCTCTCATTTTTGTCAATTCATCAACAAAGGGGTGAGGACAATCAAACAATAAAGATGTATATGTGATATACATTCATGAAGAGGAAAGACATAAAGTTAGCTTCCCCTGCATACATGCATTACATGGAGAAGGGATGACTAGACCCTAACCTACATAAAGCATAATATACAATGTATAAATTGAGATGTTAAGCTCCCTCTACACACGTGTATTACGTAAAAAAAAGAGGTCAAGCTCTACTATATGTGTAATATACTTCAGCATGATTTTATATATAGAGGAGATATTAAGCTCCCCTTGCATATAGGCAAAACATATCAGCAAATTTTAAAACAAAATTTTTTGAATTTTTTGAAGTCAACAAAATAAATTTTGATATCAATGAAATCAAATTGTAGTTGACAAAACAAAAGTTGGTACCACTTAAAATTTTTTTTAAAATACCAATAGTAGATTTTGATACCAATTGAAGGTGAAACATGAAATATTTTGATACCAATTAAATACCAATTGAAATTAATGCATAAGCTTGTAAAGATACCAATTAATATTTGAAACAAAATCAAGCTTAACATAAACATAATTTGTGCTTTAAGAATGTAAAGATACTGTAAAACAAGCACAATCAAATCATATATATGTATTTATGAAAATGGAAATACCAATTGAAATTAAAACAAATTGAAATTTGAAGCATACATATATAAGAGACAAATATGAGTATACAAAAATAAAATTCCATGAAGATCATATGTATAACTCATACCTACCACCCTATTCATGCACAAGTTTAAAAGATATTTAATAAGGATATACAAGACATGGTCGCCCATTCAACCACCCTTTGATGGTAGGGATTTTCAAAAATTCATGATTTAAAAATATTTTAACATAATTTGAAAACTCTACCAATTGAAGAATAAAGACTAGTTTAAATATAATTTTGAAAAACTAGTATTAAATCCTTCAAACATAAAAACAGGTGATATATCCCATGAAAATATGAAAATCACACGATTATCCACACTCAAATAGCAATAAAGCACATATATGCTCATGAAACAAAAAATCATGAGTAAACACCAAAGAATGTAGGAGTCATGTAATCAATAAAATCATGAAAATAAGACATTAAAGCTCATATGAATTTTCTTTTATCAAAAGTAAGAAATTATCAAAACTAAATACACTTTAAGGTATATGTATGATTTATTGAAACTAAAAGTATACATACATATCCCAAATATAAACGAGTCAAAAAATTTTTTACATGAAAAGCAAGTGACTCTAGAATAGACATGTATATCCAATAGTTTTAGACAAAATTAACAGATACATGAAGATAAATACATTTTTATGAAAACATGTACAAAAATAGGGAAAACAAGTATTCTAATACAAGCTTAGACATTGTTTTAATTGGTATTTCATAAAGGGGAGAAAACCCATATTTTATCTTTCAATTGGTATTTGGTTTACCATTGGTTTTGTATTCCACTTCCTTACTTTATGATAGAAAATAATAATTTCAATTTGGTATCATATGTTTAAAAAGAATAATACTTTAAATTGGTATCAAGATTGTATTTGTTTTCTCAAAATTGGTATCAAGATGCTTATTTGTTTACTCAATTGTATCAAGATTTTGTTTACTTTCATTGGTATCTATTGATCTATTTCTTTCAATTGGTATCCATGAAAATTTATATTGATTTGTTTGATATCACCCCTTTATTGATTCTTTGTTTGGAACAAAAAGGGGGAGAAGAATGTTTTTGTTTTTACTTGGACCCCTTTGTTGATGATTGACAAAAAGGGGAGAAGTATTTGAGTTTATATGCATGTTTTATATGCATGTTTTGTTTTTATTTATTAGTTTGTCATTTAATTGGTATCAAGAGCATGTTTTCATTGCTATTAAGAGCATGTTTTTATTGGTATCAAGAGCATGGTTTTGTATTTGGTATCTTGTTTTATGCATGTCTATGCATACATGTTTATGAGCTTACTTTGCATATTCCTATTGTTTATTGCTATGCATGAGTTAAGGGGAGCTTCTTTGAAGCTTAACTTTAATCCATGCATATATAACTCCATGAGTTTTGTCATCATCAAAAAGGGGGAGATTGTTGGCCCAGAGGCCTTCCACTCTAGTTTTGATGATGATTAACTCATGTAGTTATGTTTACTAATTATCTTGTGATGTTTAGTTTCATATCATTAACCAAGATTTTAGTTGGTGATTAGCTTCAACAAAGAGTTTGGAAGCTTTCACATGATGATTCCAGAGCCCGAGCATCAAGATCATATATAGCACTTGTTGGAGTCAAGCTCGGTGGATCGAGTTTTGGATCGAGTCGACTTGAAGATGGAGATCGTCAAGAAGACTTAGGTATCCTAGTTTAGTTTGTGTTTTAGATCCATGTGTAAAGATTAGATAGTGTGATATGCTCAAGTGCACAACACACGTTTTATGGATATTAGTTTTTCGGTTTTTAGTTTAACCGATATTTGTTTTCATGAATAGTAGATCAAAATAAGTTTAATTGGTTTATGTATAGTAAATTCATTCTATACATGCATGCTTAACTTCCTAGACAAACTTGTTTTGACTTTCCTATTCATGTATTGAAAAATCCAAGTTTGGTAAAATACAGGTTTTGATTTTTGACAAAATTTGTAAGACACAAAAATGGTTCAAAATATTTGAAATTTGTGTTAAAATTTTTAACACAAGTTTATATTTCAATGTAAAATGATAAAACTATTTTTGTGGATTTTTAGAAGTTTTATGAGAATTTTTACAATATTTTTAAACCCTATTTTCTGACCCAGAACAGTGCCTGACAGGCTCTGGCGGTCGACCGACCTGTCAACCGGACCCAGAGTCAGTCGACCGATCGGTCGACCGACGTGCACAGATCTGTGCACGTTGGGCTGGCACTTGGGCGGTCGACCGGACCAGAGAGCTCTGCTCTCTGTTTTTCTACGGTCGACCGACCGGTCGACCGCAGGCAGCCAACGGTAAAAAATATGACCGTTGGCGGTCGACCGGGCAGTCGACCGCCAGCCGTCTCAGGCTGAGAATACAGCCAACGGCTAGTTTTCTGTTTGGGCCTATAAAGCCCCATTTCTTTGGGATTTTGGCAAGATTTTTTACAAGAAAAATTTCTCTATTCTCTGGTTTTAAAACAAGTTTTCAAAGTGTTTAAGAGCTCAAAAGATCCATCTTATTTGTTTTAAAGTGTTTTGTTTATTTCAAAAAAATTAGGTTTTTGGGAATTAGTTTTGATCTAAAATTTCTATATCTATTTTGGTGTTTTCCCAAGAGAATTTCTTTGATCAAAACACTTTATTTTTCACACTTGAGCCTATCTTCTATCCTATTCTATTAAGATCATTGTTTTGTGGGAAAAGAAATTGTTTGAGGTTGTGGAAACCTCCTAGTTGTAAACCCCTTCATTTGTTGTATCCCTCTTTGGTAGAGATTGATTTGGATTGTGGGGTGCTCCCTCTTTGGTAGAGGTTGAGATTGTGGTTTACTCCCTTTTGGTGAGGTGGAGTTGGTGTTGGTTTGGATCCCTCTTCGGTAGAGGTGGATTGTGATTGTTTGCCTCGGTGGAGGTTGTATTGGTTGAGAGAGGAGTTCGGTACTCCCGGTTGTTGTACAAATTCTCCTCGGTGGAGGTTCCCTCGGTGGGAGTCCTCGGTGGACAAGTTAGTGGATTAGAAATCCTTCTCGGTGAAGGTGGGGACGTAGAGCTAGGGGCTCGAACCTCGAAACACATCTTTGTCTTTGCGTTTGATCAATTGACTCTCAACTCTCTCTCTCTCTCTCTTTATTTGTATTGTGCATTATTCATATTGCCATATCATTCATATGCATGTGTTGTGCCTTGCATTGATTCATATTGCTTATTCTTATATGCTTGGTTGTGTGTGTGCCTCACTTGTGCTTAACCACGAGAGCTTCATATAGCGCCTCAACTCTTATTCAGAGGAATCAAGAGGAGTTAGTCCAGAGCCCTTCACGGGGAATTCGGCTACACTCGTTGGTTGCACTAAGTGTAGTTACAATTAGTTTTTAAATTCCGCATTTAGTTTGTAGATTAGCCATATCACCTATTCACCCCCCCTCTAGGTGATTTCAATTGGTATCAGAGCCTCCGCTCCTGATATTTGGTTTAACCACCTAGGAGTGAGATCTTGGTTTGCTAATCTACATTTGCATTTGTATTTGCACACACATAGTTTGCACTCATGGACTTCATGACCCCAACTATGTTTGATTCTTCCAACATTATTGTTTGGAAGACTAAGATGTCCATATATTTATAAACCTTAGGCTTGCATGTTTTCCTTACCGCTACTAAGAAATGCTATCTTGGTAACCGCAACCATATAGGGGCCAATGCACAAGCCCTTGAGGCTATTAGAAGCACGCTTAATAAAGAATATCTTTTGTTTGTTTCTAACTTTGATTTCGCCTTTGCAGTGTGGAACAAGTTGACCACCTCCACCTCCAAGCTTCATTTGCCAATCCAACCGGAAGAATCTTGTGGAGAATCCGATTCTCAATGCTTAATAGTCCAAGGGAATGACTCCCTTGAGGTATCTTCGGAATCTCAATTAGATTGTAATGATGCTAGTTCTTCTTGTGATGATTATGTGGATCCTAATGCCTTAAATGAAGAACTATCCATAGTTTGTGAAAAATTAATAGAAAAGTATAATATTTTGAAAAAGAAAAGTTTAGGACTTAACAATGAAAATAAAAATTTGCTTTCTAGACTTGACTTGATTTTGCGAGAGAAGGAAGAGGTTTCTAATGAGAGGGATTCATTAAAATCTCAACTAGACATTGCTCTAAAAGAAAATGTTTTGTTAAAATTTAAAAATGATTGTGAAATAATTTTGAAGAAAAATGAAAACTTGTCTTCAAAAGTTAATTTTATTTTAAAAGAAAATGATTCTTTAAAATTGAAAATTGCTTCTATTTCCAAGGAATTGGAAATTGTTTTAAAGAAAAATATTGTTTTGCAAAATAATTTTGATTCTCATGTTTGCCATGCTAGGGTAGTTCCATCTAGATCACCCATTGCAAGTACCACTTCTTCTTTAATTAACAATGATATATCTATGCTAAAGAAGAATATGGATTGTTTGGGCTCCACTTTGAGCTATTGTGTTTTAAGCCATACACGTTTGGAATCTTTGTTTCGAAAGAAACAAGTTCCATCTTTGCATGTACACCATCCACGGCATACACATGCTCCTCACGGACACATCCATAATACCATGTATGCTCATGTGTACACTTGTACACATTGTGGACATAAGGGCCACCTTGCTAAGTTTTGCTATGATCGTATACATGTTTCAAATTTAGCAACTAAGTATGTTTGGGTTAGGAAAGGTGCTAACCCCCATGGACCCAAAAGAGTATGGGTACCAAAGACCACCCCTATTGTGTTTGATGTAGGTGTGGGCTCTCGCATGACGTGAGAGTTATGGTACCTTGGAGTGAATGCGTTCCGAGCTTTATGAAGACTATTTGGATGGATCACTTTCAAGGGGAGTTTGGTGGGAAGACCACCTTGGTTTGGAGAACTAGAGAGGTGCCCTCATCGGTTTTGGTATCGATCTCTAACTCCCGTTTATTTACATGCTTTCATGTTCATTGTTTATAGCATGTTTTTGATGTTTATAGATTATTATGATAATGCCATGATTATTAGATCCTTGACATGCATGTATAGCTTTTGAGACACCCATGTTTAATATGGATCATTATTTTTGTGTTCTCGTATATGTTTAGCTATCATGTTTATCATAGCTCTAAAAATATGTGGATTTATATAATAATCATGTTTATGTTTATCATGTTGATCTATGACTTGTTTTATGCTTCATGTTTTGAATATCTATTAAAATGTTAGTTTTCATTAAGACTAGGATTTATACTTGTACATATAATGGGCCACAAATAGATCTCTATATGTTTGTGCTTGAACGTTCATTTGTACCCATTAGATGTGTTAGTATGTCTAGTTTTGATGATTCATGCATTTGACTTGTATTCTTATTTTATCCATGTTTTCATGTTCATGTTTTTGTATTTAGCTTCATGTATATGTCCATCTTGTCCAAACTATTAATTATACATATACATCTTTTGAGCCACGTGCCTTCTTGCAATTATTATTGTGGACTCGTTGTGTTTGGATATGTATGCATATTTTAGTTTGTATAAGACATACATATGCCTTGAAGATTAAATAAATTTTGATGATTTTCGTGTTTTAAGGAATATTGAGCTTATTGTCTATCTTTCATGATTATGATCTTCACATCTTATTTGTACACTCATCCTTATAGTTTACTCATGTTTTGTTTTCATGAGTCATATTTATGCTTCATTGTCTTTGAGTGTTGGCTATCTTGTGAGTTTCATTTTTCATGAAAAATATTTATGTTTTATTCCTTACTTGAAGGATTTCGTATTAGTTTTCAAGATTTTCCATTTAACTAGTTGCGGTATTCTTCGTTATGGTAGAGTTTTCAAACATACTATATTTTTCGAACCTATTTTTGAAAACCCCTACCTTCTACAGGCGGTTGGATGGGCGACCATGCCTATGTATGCTTTATATTGAAAATCATTTTAAACATGAGCATGAAATGGGTGGTAGGAAAATATGAGATATACTCTTGATATTATTGTTGTTTCAATTGGTATCATTGGATTCTTTCAATTGGTATTAATACTGACATTTTTGTATACTCATATATATTTTTATGTATGTATGCTTACTCTTCAAATAGTATCAATTTCGATTTGTATCTATTTTTCATACATATATATATTTTGTTTATGCTAAGCTTGAGTTTTAATGATCATCATGTTTCAATTGATTAGTTTTCAATTGGTATTCTAATACAAGCTTAGACATTGTTTTAATTGATATTTCATAAAGGGGGAGAAAACCCGTATTTTATCTTTCAATTGGTATTTGGTTTACCATTGGTTTTGTATTCCACTCCCTTGCTTTATGATAGAAAATAATAATTTCAATTTGGTATCATATGTTTAAAAAGAATAATACTTTAAATTGGTATCAAGATTGTATTTGTTTTCTCAAAATTGGTATCAAGATGCTTATTTGTTTACTCAATTGGTATCAAGATTTTGTTTACTTTCATTTGTATCTATTGATCTATTTCTTTCAATTGGTATCCATGAAAATTTATATTGATTTGTTTGATATCACCCCTTTATTGATTCTTTGTTTCGAACAAAAAGGGGGAGAAGAATGTTTTTGTTTTTACTTGGACCCCTTTGTTGATGATTGACAAAAAGGGGAGAAGTATTTGAGTTTATATGCATGTTTTATATGCATGTTTTATTTTTATTTATTAGTTTGTCGTTTAATTGGTATCAAGAGCATGTTTTCATTGCTATTAAGAGCATGTTTTTATTGGTATCAAGAGCATGTTTTTGTATTTGGTATCTTGTTTTATGCATGTCTATGCATACATGTTTATGAGCTTACTTTGCATATTCCTATTGTTTATTGCTATGCATGAGTTAAGGGGGAGCTTCTTTGAAGCTTAACTTTAATCCATGCATATATAACTCCATGAGTTTTGTCATCATCAAAAAGGGGGAGATTGTTGGCCCAGAGGCCTTCCACTCTAGTTTTGATGATGATTAACTCATGTAGTTATGTTTACTAATTATCTTGTAATGTTTAGTTTTAGATCATTAACCAAGATTTTAGTTGGTGATTAGCTTCAACAAGGAGTTTGGAAGCTTTCACATGATGATTCCAGAGCTCGAGCATCAAGATCATATATAGCACTCGTTGGAGTCAAGCTCGGTGGATCGAGTTTTGGATCGAGTCGACTTGAAGATGGAGATCGTCAAGAAGACTTAGGTATCCTAGTTTAGTTTGTGTTTTAGATCCATGTGTAAAGATTAGATAGTGTGATATGCTCAAGTGCACAACACATACGTTTTATGGATATTGGTTTTTCGGTTTTTAGTTTAACCGATATTTGTTTTCATGAATAGTAGATCAAAACAAGTTTAATTGGTTTATGTATAGTAAATTCATTCTATACATGCATGCTTAACTTCCTAAACAAACTTATTTTGACTTTCCTATTCATGTATTGAAAAATCCAAGTTTGGTAAAATACAGGTTTTGGTTTTTGACAAAATTTGTAAGAAACAAAAATGGTTCAAAATATTTGAAATTTCTGTTGAAATTTTTAACACAAGTTTATATTTCAATGTAAAATGATAAAACTATTTTTGTGGATTTTTAGAAGTTTTATGGGAATTTTTACAATATTTTTAAACCCTATTTTCTAACCCAGAAGAGTGCCTGACAGGCTCTAGCGGTCGACCGACCAGTCGACCGGACCCAGAGTCGGTCGACCGACGTGCACAGATCTGTGCACGTTGGGCTGGCACTTGGGCCGGTCGACCGAGCGGTCGACCGGACCAGAGAGCTCTGCTCTCTGTTTTTCTACGGTCGACCGGTCGGTCGACCGCAGGCAGCCAACGGTCAAAAATATGACCGTTGGCGGTCGACCGGGCGGTCGACCGCCAGCCGTCTCAGGCTGAGAATACAGCCAACGGCTAGTTTTCTGTTTGGGCCTATATATAAGCCCCATTTCTTTGGGATTTTGGCAAGATTTTTTACATGAAAAATTTCTCTATTCTCTGGTTTTTAAAACAAGTTTTCAAAGTGTTTAAGAGCTCAAAAGATCCATCTTATTTGTTTAAAGTGTTTTGTTTATTTCAAAGAAATTAGGTTTTTGGGAATTAGTTTTGATCTAAAATTTCTATATCTATTTTGGTGTTTTCCCAAGAGAATTTCTTTGATCAAAACACTTTGTTTTTCACACTTGAGCCTATCTTCTATCCTATTCTATTAGGATCATTGTTTTGTGGAAAAAGAAATTGTTTGAGGTTGTGAAAACCTCCTAGTTGTAAATTTCTTCATTTGTTGTATCCCTCTTTGGTAGAGGTTGATTTGGATTGTGGGGTGCTCCCTCTTTGGTAGAGGTTGAGGTTGTGGTTTACTCCCTCTTGGTGAGGTGGAGTTTGTGTTGGTTTGGATCCCTCTTCGGTAGAGGTGGATTGTGAGTGTTTGCCTCGGTGGAGGTTGTATTGGTTGAGAGAGGAGTTCGGTACTCCCGGTTGTTGTACAAATCCTCCTCAGTGGAGGTTCCCTCAGTGGGAGTCCTCGGTGGACAAGTTAGTGGATTAGAAATCCTTCTCGGTGAAGGCGGGGACGTAGAGCTAGGGGCTCAAACTTCGAAACACATCTTTGTCTTTGCGTTTGATCCATTGACTCTCAACTCTCTCTCTCTCTCTCTCTCTCTCTCTCTCTCTCTCTCTCTTTATTTGTGTTGTGCATTATTCATATTATCATATCATTCATATGCTTGTGTTGTGCCTTACATTGATTCATATTGCTTATTATTATATGCTTGGTTGTGTGTGTGCCTCACTTGTGCTTAACCACGAGCGCTTCATATAGCGCCTCAACTCTTATTCAGAGGAATCAAGAGGAGTTAGTCCAGAGCCCTTCACGGGGAATTCGGCTACACTCGTTGGTTGCACTAAGTGTAGTTGCAATTAGTTTTTAAATTCTGCATTTAGTTTGTAGATTAACCATATCACCTATTCACCCCCCCTCTAGGTGATTTCAATTTATAGTTAACCCACAATCATTAAGGGATGATTCAGAATTTACCTTGACTGTGTTATCATTTGCCATGAAACACATGTTTTCCGTGTCTACCTCCTCTCGGATTCACTTTCTGAATTCCATGTGGCTTTGAGAGCTTTCTTCATGAATGGCTTCTTTGGCTTGTTTGAAGAAGATGACTTATTTTTGATATCCGTACATTCAGCAACGGTGTGTCCGGGTTTCTGACAGTTGAAACAAATGATTTTCTTTCTTTCTTACCTTTCCATCGTTTCCTTTGGTTGATTTTTGCCTTATTGTACATCCTTCTTACATTTCTTACGAGGAGAGATAGATCTTCATCTTCTTCTTCTTCATCGTCGGAGATGATGGGAGTAGACTTGAAGGCGATTGTCTTCTTCTTTTGTGGTGCCATTTCTTCTCTAACCTTCCTCTCCATCTCAAGGGTCTTAAGGTTGCCGATAAGATCAATGAGCTCCATCTCTTCTTTATCGTTCAACTCCTTCAATGTAGTGGCTTTGACTTCCCATGATGGTGGAAGTGCACGAATGACCTTCCGGACCTTTTGATCATTGTTGATTTCATCACCTAAAGAAGAATGACCATTAGTTATTTTAGTAAATTTCGTAATCATATCATCAATAGACTCATTTTCATGCAGAATGTGAAGAACACAAGAGATCAATTTTAGCTCTCTTGACTTGTGATGTTCCCTCATGAGTGACTACTAAGTGTGACCAAATCTCGTAGGCTGATTTACAGAGAATGACCCTAGCTAAGTCGTCTTCATTCAAGGCTAGAAGCAATGCATTGTATGCCTTTGCATTGGCATCAAATTCCTTGGTGGCTATATCAGACCAAGTGTCCTCATCACCAGTAGGTACACTAAGGTTTAATCACCGCCTTTGCAACCCGGCTTCCTAGGAATTACAAAAATATGGTCATCCTAACCTTCCATATGTGAAAGTTAAGGCCATCAAACTTGGGAGGGGTCCTAATATCTTCGGCCATATTTTCTAGTGGATGAAAAAGATGTTAATAAAATGATTAGCAAAAAGGATCTCTGTAAGGATGTTAAGCAAAAAACTAGAGACCAAAGCTCTGATACCAATTGAAATTACACTTAGAGGGGGGGTGAATAGGTGTATTGCTAATCAAATAAAAATTAATGCAATATAAAATGAGATGATGCAACCGATCACTTAAAACAAGACTTGAAGCCGAGTTCCCCGTGAAGGGCTCTGAACTTCTCCTCGTGATTCCTCTAGATAAGAGTTGAGATGCTTAATTGCTATCTTATTGTGATGAGTATAGATCGACAATAATGAATGAATAAAAAGCAAATAAATAGAGACAAAAAAGCAATCGCAAATAAGAAGATTTGTTTTGAGGTTCGAGCCACTGCTCTACGTCCCCGCCTTCACCACCGTGAAGGATTTCCCAATCCACTATAGGATCTACCACCAAGGGGCCTTACACCAAGGAATTACAACCACTCAGATTACACAACTCCCCAATACACTCCTTTAGATCAGAGGTAGCACAAAGACAATAGAACAATCCCTGGGTGATCAAAAGACCACAAACTTTCTCTTGAAACTCTCTTACAAAACCCTATAGAATAAAATATAAATTTGAAACTCAAGAATTTGTAAGTGAGAGTAAAATCAGAAGAGAGATTTTGAGAACCCAAAACTTAAAGTAGATTTTTGAGAATAAAAGCACAAACCTGAAACTTGAAAGCTCTTTCTCTTGAAACCCAAAACTTGATTTTTCAAATAGAATTTTTATTGTAATAAACTCAATCCTAATGACCCCTTTATATAGGATTTTAGAAGAGCAAATTTAGTATAGTTTTACCTGGATTATAAGGAACAAATGGACTCTTAAAATTCAACAAAATACATTTTAAAAACATGTTAAAAATCAGCCTCCAGAAAATTAGCCGTTACTGCCAATCTGGCAGACTGTTGGTCAATTTTGAGTACAGTTTTCAGGCTAAAAATGTCAGAATTCAAAAATAAGTATATAGGAATAATTTGAAACGCTATAAGTATTGTTTCTAATGAAATTTAAATCAATTCAATATCATTTCGAAGTGAAAAGTTATCAATAAAATACTGAAAGGTGTCAAATCAAAAACTGTAAACTGTTTTCAGAACAAGAATAGACTTCAACCCAATATTTAATATCTTTAACATTTGAATCAGAAAATAATTATTGAATAAGAAATGTAGATATGAAAGTTATATTTGAAATGCAATTTGAATCATGCTTATTGAATATAAAAATAAAAAATTATGATCAGAAATCTAAAAGGGTGTCGAGCAGATCAGCAGAACTAAAACTGGTTAAAACCTAAAATCATACTTTTGAAAAACGTGCATTTTTTGTGTGTGTGTATTTTTGAGCTTCAAATGTATATTCTGTCCTTTAAAAAACTAAACTAAATACAAACCAAAGTCTTCTTGTAGAATTCTTTCTCCAAGTCGACTCGATTAAAACACGATCCAAAGAGCTTGACTACAACCGAGTGCTAGATGCGATCTTAACGCGCGAGCTCTTGAATCTACATGTGTTAGCTCCAAAACTTCTTTGTTGAAGTTAGGCACCTACTAATATCTTGATTAATAACTGAAACTACATAAATACGAGATCATTAGTAAACTATAACTACATGAGTTAATCATCATCAAAACTAGAGTGATGGGGCTTTGGGCCAACACTTTTCACTTTGTGTTTTACTTTACTTCTTTTTGATTTTACTTCATTTCTATTTCCTTATTTTCCTTCACCAATTCCAAAATCACTTCTCGAGTATTTTCACTTGGCCGATTTCATTGCCTTCTCCACCTATCACTTCTAGCCTTTTCTTTTCTTTATTTTTTCTCTTTCTTTAACAAAGAAGATCTGTTAATAACCAACATGAACGAACTGTTAATGCTTCTATCACCTCCCGTCCCTGTGGATTTGACCCGTATAGCCTATATGCTATAACGAAAGTATTGAGGAAGCCAAAGTACACATACTTTCATTGATTTCTAAAACACATGTTTTCATACACTATTACACCCCGGTCAAGCACAACCCTTGTTTTCACATTGGCATAAATCCCACACTCGCTTATTACAACCTCTCGAGTACAAATTGCCCCAATATTGTAGGATAAAAGTGAGTCTCATGCATCCGATAGGGTTACATAAGTTTTATCTTTGAACCAACTGCTTTCTACATGATGTTGTTCATATAGGGCGTGTTTGGATTCATGAAAGTGGGAGGAAAATGGGAAGTGAGAAGTGGGAGTGGGAAATGTGGAAGTGTAGTGAAAAATTAGGATTTGTGAAAATAAGTTTTCTGGTGTTTGGTTGTAATGTGAAAGTGCAAGTGAAAAAGTATACTGTGTTTTTATTATTTGATTAGTAATGTGAAAGTGAAAGTGAAAAAATTGACCACAAAACTGATCATAAAATAATATTAAATTAAATATTATTTTTGAAGTGATGCTTTTGAACTGTAATTAGTCTACAAGTGGGATTTACTGTTGGCCCAAGGTTGCAATTACCGATTTTGTGTTTTGATGCTAACAAAACTTATGTAGTTATTTAATACTAATCATGTTCAAGTGTTTAAGTATTTTCAGGGTTCAAGAAAATTCAAAGTGTTTCTTTCTTAAAAAGAAAGTATTGAAGTTTCAAGCTCACTCAAGGATAGGATTTAAGTTAGAATAATTAAGATTCACTCTTTGGAGAAGCCTACTAGCAGATTGCTTGAAGACATGTAAAACTTTGGTAAGAAAATAGTATGTTTAAAGTATAGGGTGTAGAAAATGCTCAAGGAGTCACACACATACAAAATACAAGTTTTTCATTATGTAAGTTTTGATATCTAGTTTTTTCATTTTGATATTTTACAAGGTTTAGTATTTGATACATGTCCTATGATTTTTCAAAGTTATATATCCTATTTCTATCATGTATACCAAAGCCTATGTTTTGCCAAAATATTTTTGTAACTTGTATAAAATATTTAAAAATTAGTTTAAATTCATTTTTACCCAAAAATATAATTTTCAGGCTTGGTCAGTCGACCGAACATCAGGGCCATTTTAGCCTCAGCCTGTGCATGCCGTGCACGTTTGTCGGGCGACCAGACGGTCGACCGGCAACCCTAGTGGTCGACCGGACGGTCGACTGACTGGCACTAGCTGGTCTCGATTGAGATCGATTGATCGAGTGGTCGACCGGCGCCAATGGTTAGTTCAATCTAATTGAACTACCAGTCGACCAGGCGGTCGACCGATATTTTGACACAGTTACAATAACAGCTAGTTTTTGAAAAACTATTTTTTTGACTTTTTCCCTAATGGGTATATTTGCTTTTTTTGGTCTAATCTATTTCTTAATGACCTGATAGGCTCTCTTAACTGTGTTTTAACATTTGCATATATATAAGGTTCATTTATAGAGGATTACTAACAATTAGTTTTTGAAAAATATTTGAAAAATCAAGTTTATTCAAGATAAAAGATCTTAAGTTTTCTTTCTTCAAGTGTTTTCATTTCAAAATCAATTTTTATAAGTTTTCAGCTCTAAGATTGATTTATTTCAACTGATTTTCTCTTTCACAAACTTCTTGAGCTTCATCTCATACCAAATACTATAGGAAGTTGTGAAAAGGAATTGTTTGTGATCTATGTGGTCACTAAGAGCTTGTAAATCTTATTAACTTTGTGCTACCTCTTATGCAGAGGATTTTGAGTTGAAATTGTGTATTCCGATCTTGTGTAGACCTTATAGTTTCTTTGTGAAAGCTCCTTTGTGGAACGATCCTTAGTGGATAGTGAAATCTTTCACGCGGTGAAGACGAAGACGTAGAGCTTGATGCTTGAACCTCGAAACAAATCTCTTATTTTTGTGATTGCTTTCTCTCTTACCTTTACTCTATTTTAATTGCTTGCACTTATATTTTTGCTTGCTATTCATATCTAACATCATTCATTCTTATCGGTTTTCACTCTCTAAATCAAGAAGGCAGTTGAGCATCTCAACTCATTGTCTAGAGGAATATAGAGAAGTTCTAGATCCCTTCATAGGGAATCCGACTTCACTTCTTGATTTAAGTTGATCATTTGTATCATTCATATTATTAATTATTGCATTTTTGCATTTTGA
The DNA here is from genome assembly GCA_038442645.1 of Agave tequilana. Taxonomy (NCBI): domain Eukaryota; kingdom Viridiplantae; phylum Streptophyta; class Magnoliopsida; order Asparagales; family Asparagaceae; genus Agave; species Agave tequilana. Next base: position 98,286 of record JAVJIF010000648.1, read on the forward strand.
CTATTAGATTAGCATTACACCTATTCACCTCCCCTCTACGTGTACTTTCAATTAGTATCAGAGCCTTGTACTCTAGTTTTTGGTTTAACCACCTTAGAGTTCCACTAACTAATCACTTATTTGCTTGTTCAGTATACTAGATTACATGGCCGAAGAAATTAAGACTCCACCAAATTTTGATGGCCTTAACTTTCCTATATGAAAAGTTAAGATGACCATTTTCTTGCAATCCTTAGAAAGTCGGTTTACAAAGGCGGTGACTAAACCTTTTAGTGTACCCGATGGTGATGGGACACATAGTCTGAAATTGTCACCAAGGAATTTGATACCAATGCAAAAGTTCACTATGCATTGCTTCATGCCTTGAATGATGATGATAGTGCTAGAGTTATTCATTGCAAATCCACCCATGAGATTTGGTCACACTTAGTTGTCACGCACGAGGGGACATCACAAGTCAAGAGAGCTAAAATTGATCTCTTGCGTTCCCAATATGAAAATTTTCCTATGAATGAAGAAGAATCAATTGATGATATGATTACTAAATTAATTAAAATCACCAATGATCTTGCTTTTTTTGGTGATGGAATTGATAATGACCAAAAGGTGAGGAAAGTCATCCGAGCTCTTCCACCATCATGGAAAGTGAAAGCTACAACTTTAAATGAGTTCAATGACAAAGAAGAGATGGAGCTCATTGGTCTTATTGACAGTCTCAAGACCAATGAAATGGAAAGAAAAGCAAGAGAAGAGAAGGTTCCACAAAAGAAGAAAATGCTAGCCTTTAAATCCACTCCTACCATTTTCGATGAAGATGATAAAGAAGAAGAAGATGATCTTTTCCTCCTAGTTAAGAATGCTAGGAGGATGCACAACAAGGCAAAATTCACCAACCAGAGAAAATGGCAAGGTAAGGAGGACAAGAAAATTGTTTGCTATAATTGTCGGAAACCCGGATATGTCATTGCCGAATGCTCGGAGAACAAAGCTAAGCCCACAACCTTCAAGAAATCATATAAAAAGAAAGCTTTAAAAGCAACATGGGACTCGGAGAGCGAATCCGAAGAGGAGCTTGATACGGATCATGTGTGTTTCATGACAAATGAGAACACACCCAAGGTAACTTTCGAATCTCATCTTGATGAATGTGAACTTTCTATGGATGAATTGGGTGAAACTTTTGAAGAGTTATCTAACAACTATGATTTTCGCAAAAAAAATATTTGAAAATGAAAATGAAAAATGAACTTCTCCAAAATCAAATAATTGTACTTTTAAAAGAAAAAGAGGTCTAATCTTTCATACTTCAAAACACACAAAAAGTTTTGATACTCACAAAGTTTCTTATAAGGCTAAATTTCATATGATTGATGAAAAAGAGATTTCAACTTTGAAAAAAAAAATTAATACTTTAAGTAATGTTTTGAAAAAGTGTAAGTTTGATAAGGCTAGATTAGAGACTGTATTTTTAAAGAGGCAAGCTCAAAGGAAACCCATGTTTCACATGCTTCACATGCTCACACACAATCTCATTCACATCATGCCACACACACTAAACATGCTTATGTGTCACATGCTCATCATGTACATGCACATCATGCATTTCTTTATGGTGAGGTGTATATATGCACCAATTGTGGCCGAAAAGGTCATTTGGCCAAGTTTTGTTATGATCGCATAAATGCTTCAAATGATCATATTGGGTTCGAAAATCTAACACTTTAGGACCCAAGAAAGTTTGGGTACCAAAATCAACAAATTTATTGCTTAATATAACTACACACTAAAGCTCCAAGACATAGGGAGAGATAGTACCTTGATAGTGGTTACTCAAGGTACATGACTTGGGATATCAACAACTTTGCAACATTATCAAGGTATCATGAAGGTGGCACCGTCATCTTTTGGGATGATTCAAAGGGAAAAATCGTTGGTATAGGTAATATAAAGATTGACTCATCTCCTTAAATTGAGAATGCTGTTTTGGCTAAAGGTCTCAAGTATAATCTTTTAAGTATTAGCTAATTTTGTGATAAAGATTTTAAAATTATTTTTGATGATTTCTCTTGTGACATTTTAGATAAGAAAATAAATACTCATGTTCTTTCCAGTTTTTGTGAGAATAATATTTATATGATTGACATGCTTAATTTAGATTGCAATGCCACTTATTTGAACGTTTTTAATGAAGATCCATGGTTATAGCATAGGAAACTAGGACACATTTCGTTTGACCACTTATCTGGAATTAATTCTAAAGATTTGGTGAAAGATATCCCTTGCTTGAAGTTTAAAAAGGACCACGTTTGTGATCCGTGCTAACTTGGGAAACAAATCGAGTCCTCGTTCAAAACATCAAGGATATCATGACAACTAAACTTTTAGAGTAAATCCACATGGATTTATTTGGCCCATCTAAAATCAAAAGTCTTAGTGGTAATCGTTTTGTTTTGTTTTAATTGATGATTTCTCTAGATTTACATGAATTTTCTTTCTGGAAGACAAAGATGAAGCTTTTTCACATTTTCATGTTTTAGAAAAAAGGTTGAAAAAAAAGATTTTCTGATTTTACGCATAAGGAGTGATAGAGGTGGTTAATTCATCAACTATTATGTTATCACTTATTATAAAGAAAATAGAATTAAACATGAATTATCTTAACGTAAAACTCTACAACAAAATGAAGTCGTTGAAAGGAAAATCATATTCTTCAAGAAATGGTTAGGATAATGATTAGTGAATATAAACTCCCTCAATATTTATGGGCCAAGGCCGTAAATACTTAATGTTACATTAGAAATCGAATTTACTTTTATAAAAATTCAAATAAAACTCCCTTTGAGATTTAATGTTTGAGAAAATCAAATGTTTCCTATTTTAAAGTCTTTGGCTGCAAATGTTTCGTTTTGAATGCCAAAGGTAATTTAGGCAAGTTTGATCCAAAATCTTTTGAGGCTATTTTTATTGGATACTCAAATACTAGTAAACCTTAAAGAGTTTTAAATAGGTCTACCTTGACTATTGAAGAGTCTATGCATGACAACTAAACTTTTAGAGTTAATCCACATGGATTTATTTGGCCCAACTAAAATCAAAAGTCTTAGTGGTAATCGTTTTGTTTTGTTTTAATTGATGATTTCTCTAGATTTACATGAATTGTCTTTTTGGAACACAAATATAAATCTTTTTCGCATTTTCATGTTTTTAGAAAAATGGTTGAAAAAGAAAAAGATTTTCTGATTTTACGCATAAGGAGTGATAGAGGTGGTTAATTCATCAACCGTTCTTTTATCACTTATTGTGAAGAAAACGGAATTAAATATGAATTATCTTGTCTTAGAACTCTACAACAAATTGAAGTCGTGGAAAGAAAAATCATATTCTTAATAAATGGTTAGGATAATGATTAGTGAATATGAACTCCCTCAATATTTGTGGGTCGAGGCCGTAAATACTTAATGTTACATTAGAAATCGAATTTATTTTTATAAAAATTCAAATAAAACTCCCTTTGAGATTTATTATATGAGAAAATCAAATGTTTCCTATTTTAAAGTCTTTGGCTACAAATGCTTCGTTTTGAATACCAAAGGTAATTTAGGCAAGTTTGATCCAAAATCTTTTGAGGCTATTTTTATTGGATACTCAAATACTAGTAAAACTTATAGAGTTTTAAATAGATTTACCTTGACTATTGAACAGTCTATGCATGTTAAGTTTGAGAAATTTAACTCTCTTGTGAAGAATGTTGTAGAAATTGACTCTTTAGGTGACTTTGAAAAGGTTTCTATGAAAGATTCACTGGCACAAGATGAAGAGGAAAAGCCTAAGGATGATGCAAATGGAGAAGTCTAAGATGTTGAAGTGGAGCCAACACAACCATTTTCAAAGGATTGGAGATATGCTACAAGCTATTTTAAGGATCTCATCATCGATGATGTATCCAAAGGGATAGCTACTCATTCCAAACTTCATGATATTTGTGGTCATTTTGCAATCATTTCTCATATTGAGCCCAAAAACATTTTCGAAGCCAAGAGCGACTCATATTGATTGCTTGTCATGCAAGAAGAGCTCAATCAATTTGAGCACAATTAAGTTTGACATATTGTTCCTAGACCCCATAATAAACCAACCGTTGGTACCAAATGAATTTTTAAGAATAAGTTGGATGAGTCGGGAAATGTAATTAGGAATAAAACTAGGTTAGTGGCCCAAGATTGCACCTAAATCAAAAGAATTGATTTTGAGAAAATCTTTGCACCCGTAGCACGGCTTGAGGCCATACGAATGACACTTGCTTTTGATTCTTCTAAAGATGTTATGATTTTTTAAATGGATGTTAAAAGTGTATTTTTAATAGTTTTATTGAAGAGGCTCAGGAGGTGTATGTTGAACAACCCCCGGATTTATTGATCTTATACATTCATATTTTATTTTTAAACTTGAAAAGGCTTTATATGGTTTAAAATAAGTTCCAAGAGCTTGGTATGAAAGATTGAGTACTGTTCTTGTTTTAAATGATTTTATTAAAGGCAAAACTGATACCACCTTATTACAAAGTATGTAGAAAATAATTTCTTAATAGTGCAAATATATGTTGATTATATCATTTTTGAATCTACTAATGAAAAATTTTGTAAGAATTTTAAATCATGCATGAAGATAGAATTTGAAATGAGTATGATGGGGAGCTCAACTATTTCCTTGAAATCTAAATCAAGCAAAGAGGTGATGGGATCTTCATAAATCAAGGCAAGTACACAAGAGAACTTATCAAGAAATTCGGGCTTGAAGATGCAAAGATATGCAAGACTTTCATGACTACCACAACGAATCTTGATAAAGATGAACAAGGTAAAAATGTTGACATTAAACTCTATCGTAGCATAATTGGTAATTTGGTTTATTTGACGGCTGGTAGGCCGGATATTATGTTTAGTATATGCTATGTGTTAGATTTCAATTTTGTTCTAAAGAGTCTCACTTAATTGCCATAAAATGTATTATTAGATATCTTAAGGACACTATTGGAATGAGCTTGTGGTATCCGAAGATCAGATAATTCTCAATGCTGAGTTTTTCGGATGCCGATTATGCCAGTTGTAGAGTGGATAAGAAGAGCACTAGTGGAATTTGTCAATTTCTAGGAAATTATCTTGTTTCATAGTCTTCCAAGAAACAAAATTTCGTAACCCTCTCAACCGCCGAGGTGGAGTATGTTGCGGCCGGGACTTGTTGTGCACAAGTCCTTTAGATGAAACATACTCTCCTTGATTATAATTTGTATTTTAACTGTATTAAAATATTTTGTGATAATACTAATACCATTCATATGACAAAGAATGCAAATCAATATAGCAAGACCAAACACATAGAGTTAGATATCACTTTCTTAGAGATCATTATGAGAAAGGAGATATTGAAATTGAGATTAGCAGATATTTTTACTAAACCACTTGATTTTAATAGATTTTCTTTTATTTGTGGTGAATTGAATGTTTGCATTATGGATTCATGAAAATTTTAATTGTTTCTCTCAAAATTGATCTTCATGTTTGTTTTGCTTAGTATACATGAACATTCATATTGGTATCTTGCTCTTCTTTACTATTGTATTTATTGGTATCTATGTTTCATTTTGTTTATGAGCCCCTTTTGATTTATGACAAAAAGGGGAGAAGAAGTTATGAGTTATTTCATTTTATAAATTGGTGTCCATACTATGCTTATGATGTTGCAAATTGGTATCTTGTTTTGCAAATTGGTGTTAAATTGATATTCTTAGTTTTCTAATTGGCATTCATGTTTTGTGTTAAAAAAAATTGGTATTTGGGATTAATTGGTATTTGAAGATTTATGAGTTAGAAATTTATGATTTAGCTATTACCTCTATTTCATGTTTGTATGCATTGCTGCATACTCATTTTGGTGGTTGGAGGCATGGATGGAGGATGGAATGTTTATGCACAATTCTTTATATTTCACATCTATTCATATATGTTAGGCCAAAGGCCTTTCACCTTAGTTTTAATGATGACTAACTTATGAAGTTAAGTTACTAGTGATCTTGTATTTAATAAGTCTCTGATATTGATCAAGATCTTAGTAGAGATTTAGCTTCAACAAAAAATTCAAAGTCAAGTTTTGGAGCTAACACATGTTGATTAAAGAGCTCGTGCTTCAAGATCGCATCTAGTATCCAAGATAGAGTCAAGCTCATTTGGATCAAGTTTAGATCGAGTCGTCTTGGAGAAGAAGATCTACAAGAAGACTTTGGTTTAGGTTTATTTAGTTTTTTGTTTAGATCTTGTGTAAGGATAGTTTAGTTTTGATATGCTCAAGTATACGCACACACAAGTTCAATAGTTTTGGTTTCGATTTAACCGTTTTGGATTTTCAAATATACATCTTTTCGTTTTCATGAATAAAATTTAATCAAAAGTAGTTTACATGATTTATGTGTATATTAGATTTCATCCATATATATTGTTTGGCTCATAATGTTTAAAAACTTATTTTGATGATTCCAGTTCATGGTTTTAAGTTTTGTTTTTATCAAAACCTATTTTAGACTTAATATCAAAAACATAGATATATCATTTATATGTGTATTAGATTTTATCCATACACACTATGCTTCAAATGAGTTCCAATATCTTATTTTTGTATTTATACAAGTTTTGGAGAAAACAAATTTTCATTTCAAAATCTAAGTTTTGGAAAATACGATTTTTGGTTTAAGACTAAATTTTTATACCTCAAAAATAGTTCAACATGTTTGTAATATGTGTTGATTTTTGATCACACATATTTGTACTTCAAAGTATTTCAATGAACCTATTTTTGTGAAATTTATGGGATTAAATAGAATTTTTAGGGTTTAAAAAGTTCAAGTTTTCAATCCTTAAAATCCTGTTTTGGGCTTTTGGCAGTCGACCGATCGGTCGATCGAACCAGGACTCGGTCGATCGGTCGATCGACTGACGTGCACAAGACGTGCACATAGTGTTGGCCCAAAAGGTTACACTCTCCATTTGTTTAAAGTTTTGATGATAACAAAACACATAGAAGGTATATGGTACTAATAAGTTTGTTTAAGATGAGTTTCAGATTAGTACCTTTTATGAAGGCCATTGCTTAGCTATTGCAAGGTTTTCTAGGTTCATGGAGCAAATAAGGCAAATGGCATAAGAGGAAATGTCCATAGAAGAGAAGGCTCTAGCATGACATTGCATGGCTCAAGACTTCATTATGGCTCAGAGAATTCATTAGATTTGTTTTTAGTTTTATAGTTTTGTTAAAGAATAATGATTAGGTTTGAAGCTCAAAAATTCCTACACACAAGTCTTTCACATGTCTTTTCTAAAAATCTCTCCTATATATATACAAAATATTTTTAAATATAGTTTATTACTTACAAACTCCATTTTGTATATTATACCTAGTTATGATAAACACTATTTTGAAAACTATCAAAATCCCTTTGAAAATCCTTTTCAAAATTCAATTTTTGACCTGAGGCGGTCGACCGGCCGGTCGACCGACTCTGTTTCAGGTCAGATCGGTTGACCGACCGGTCGATCGGATTTCTGACCGTTGGGTGCGTGCATGTGTGCACGTTTCCCGGTCGACCGGGCGGTCGACTGGACCCCTGTTCGGTCGACCGACCTTCGGCCGACTGTTAGCCAGCAACTCTCTGTTTGTTGCGGTCGACCGGGCGGTCGACCGTGGGCTGCAACGGCTCTATTTTTTTTGAAACCCGGTCGACCGGCCGGTCGACCGAGGCTGTGTTTCTGCCTTAACGGCTACTTTTTAATACACGTTTTACTTTTTTGTCTCTAAACGAGTTTAGGGGCTGGTTTTTGGGTCAAATACTTCCTAATTACCTATTGTATTAGTTTACCCTTTAATCCCTAACTCTATTCTATAAATAGGGGGTGATTAGGGTTGTGGGATTTACAACAATCATTTGCAAAAATATTCAAAGTTTAAAGGCTTTCAAAAGAGTTTTGTTCTTGGTTTTTTTTGTGCTGAAAAATCTCTCTCATTTCTGAACTTTTGTTTCAAAGCTCTCTCAAAATTCATTTTCTTTTTCCACTTACAATACTAGAGCTTCAATCCTATACATTGTTCTATAGGGTTCTTGTAAGGGAAAAAGGCTTTTTCAAAAGAGAGTTTGTGGTCTTTTGATCACCAAGAGATACTTGTATTCGTGATTGAGGAGTTGGGTACTCCGGTGTGATTGTAACTCTTTGTGAAGTTATAGTGGTTGGAAATCCTTCTGGGTGAAGGCGGGGACGTAGAGCTGGGTGCTCGAACCTCGAAAAAATTCTCGGTGTTTGCGTTTGGTTTACTTGCTTTAATTCCTTGCTTTATATTCATTGCTTCATTTACTTGCTCTACATATTCATTGCAACATTGTACTTGCTCTACATATTCATTGCTATATGCACTTGTTTCATATTCATATTGTCGATCAAATACTCATACAATAAGATTGCAATACGCACCTCAAACTCTTATCTAGAGGAATCACGAGGAAGGAGTTCAGAGCCCTTCATGGGGTATTCGACTTCTAGTCTTGTTTTGGGTGATCGTTGCATCACAATTTTTAATTTGTGCATTGATTAGCATTATCACCTATTCACCCCCCTCTAGGTGATTTCAATTGGTATCAGAGATAGGACTCTAGTTTTTGGCTTCACAGAGAGATCCTAAAATTTGCTAATCACTATTTGCATTCTTTCATTCATACACTAGTAAAAATAGCCGACAACATTAAGACCCCTCCTAAATTTGATGGACTCAATTTTCCCATTTGGAAGGTTAGGATGACTATCTTTCTACAATCCCTAGGTAGTTTAGTTACTAAATCCTTGACCAAACCCTATAGTAGACCCGATAGTGAGGAGAGCACTTGGTCCGACTTTACCTACAAAGAATATGAGGCTAATTCTAAGGCTCAAAATTTCCTTCTCACCGCCTTGAATGAGGATGATCTTACACGGGTTATACATTGTCAATCCGCCTATGAGATTTGGCAACACTTATTGGTCACACACGAGGGGACATCACAAGTAAAGAGAGCTAAAATAGATCTCTTGAGGTCCCAATATGAAAGTTTTAAAATGCTTGAAGATGAGTCTATTGATTCTATGATTACCAAGTTTACTAAGATTACCAATGCTCTTTCTTCTCTAGGTGATGATATAAGTAACGACCAAAAGGTGCGCAAAGTGATTCGAGCTCTTCCTTCATCATGGGAGATCAAGACTACCACCTTAAAGGAGTTGAATGATAAAGATGAAATGGATCTCATAAGTCTTATTGGAAACCTTAAGACTCATGAAATGGAAAAGAAGGCAAGAGAAGAAGCAGTACCTCAAAAGAAGAAGTCCATAGCTTTCAAGTCTTCCTCCACTATTGACGACGATGAAGAAGATGAAGAAGATGATGAGGAGCTATTTCTCCTAGTAAGAAATGTGAAGAGGATGTACCGCAAAAATAAACTCAACTATAGAAGGAAATTGGAAGGAAAGGAGGAGAGAAGAATCATATGTTACAATTGCCGGAAACCCGGACACATCATGGCCGATTGTCCGGATTTCAAGAAAAAGGTGACCTCCTCCTTGAAGCAAAAGAGGCCGGTTGAAAAGAAAGCTTACAAAACCACTTGAGATTCGGAAAGTGAATCCGAAGATGAGGTCGACACGGCAAATATGTGTTTCATGGCAAACACACCCAAGGTAACCTCTCAACCTCTTGATGAAGATATTGAAATAAGTAGAGAAATGTTAGTACATGCCTTTGTTGAACTTTCTGAAAGCTTTAATGATAAAAAGGTAGAATGCTCTAAATTGAAAAAGAAAATTGAGTTGCTTAAAAACTAACTTGCAATTGTTTCAAAAGAAAAGGAAGAAATTTCTTCTAATCTTATTTCAACTAAAAGAGAATTTGATGCTTATAAAGTTGCTTGTAAAGCTAAATTTCTAAAAGTTGATGAAAATGAATTTTCTTTGTTAAAAACTAGAATTATTGATTTTGAAAATGTTTTAAAAGATTGTGCTTTTAATACTAAGAAATTAGAGGAAATGTTTTCAAAGAAGCACACTCGACATGTTAAGAATGATAAAACAACCCATGCTAAAAATGCTCACCATGTCAACACTTCACATGTTAAAACTACTCATGCACACAAGTCACATGCTAGTAAGCCACACACTCATTATGCATTTAAATATGGAAGAGTTTATAGATGTACTTATTGTGGTCGAAATGGCCACTTAGCTAAATTTTGCTATGATCAAATAAATAGATCTAATAATCTTGTGTGGGTTCATGACACTAACACTTTAGGACCCAAGAAAATATGGGTACTAACATCAAGTCCTAAATTATTTGATGTAGGTACACACCAAGGTTCCAAGACGTAAGGAGCGGTAGTACCTTGATAGTGGTTGTTCAAGACTATGACATGGGATATCAACAACTTTACAACCCTATCAAGGTACGTTGAAGGTGGCACCGTCACCTTCGGAGATGATTCCAAGCGCACTATCATCGGTATAGGTAACATTCAAATTGGTGCATCTCCTATTATAGAAAATGTTGTTCTTGTTGATGGACTTAAACATAACTTGCTTAGTATAAGTCAACTTTGTGATCGTGGTCTTAAAGTTGTGTTTGATGATTCTTCTTGCAAAATTTTTGATTGTAAAACCAATGATTGTATTCTCACCGGATTTCGTGATAATAATGTCTATATCATTGACATGCTTAATTTGGATTGTTCTACTAAATGCTTGAATGCTTTTGATGAGACTTCTTGGCTTTGGTATAGAAGATTAAGACATGCATCTTTTGATCATCTTGCTAGGATTAATTCTAAGGAATTGGTGAAGGGTATTCCTTACTTGAAGTTTGAAAAAGACCGCATTTGTGGTGCGTGCCAACTTGGGAAACAAACCAAGTCTTCTTTCAAACCAATCAAGGATATCATGTCAACTAGGCCATTAGAATTAATTCATATGGATCTTTTTGGACAAAGTAAAACTAAAAGCTTAAATGGTAGTAGATATGCATTTGTTTTAGTTGATGATTTTTCCCGGTTCACTTGGGTTTTCTTTTTGGAACACAAAGATCAAACTTTTTCGCATTTTAAGATTTTTCGAAAAAGGGTTGAAAAAGAAAAGGTTTTTCGATTTTGAAAATAAGAAGTGATAGAGGTGGTGAGTTTGTTAACCAACTCTTCATGACTTATTGTGATGAAAAGGGAATCAAGCATGAAATGTCATGTCCTATAACTCCACAACAAAATGGAGTTGTAGAAAGAAAGAATAGAACCCTTCAAGAGATGGTTAGGACTATGATAAGTGAATATGACCTCCCTCAATATCTATGGGCCGAGGCCGTAAACACCGCATGCTACATATCAAATCGTATTTATTTGTGTAAAAATTCTTTCTAAACCTCTTTTAAAATTTATCATTCTAGAAAACCAAATGTTTCATATTTCAAAGTTTTGGATGCAAGTGTTTTGTTTTGAATACTAAAGATAACTTGGGTAAATTTGATGCTAAAGTTTATGAAGCAATATTTGTTGGATATTCTACTACTAGCAAAGCTTATAGAGTATTCAATAAATCCTCTCTTACTATTGAAGAATCCATGCATGTTAAATTTGAAGAATCTAATGTTGTTGTTGAGAATGTTGTAGAGTTTGACTCATTAGGTGAGGACATGGAGAAGCTATCCTTGAAGGACTCACCCATTCAAGAAGAAAAGTAAGAACCCATTGGTGATGTTCAAAAGGATGAAGTGGAAAGCTCTCAACCGCTTCCTAAAGATTGGAGATACGCTACAAATTATCCGAAGGATCTCATCTTAGGTGATGTATCTAAAGGGGTAACCACTCGCTCCAAACTCCATGAATTGTGTGGTAACTTTGCATTCATTTCTCATTTTGAACCCAAAAACATCCTCGAAGCCGAGGGTGACTCATATTGGTTGCTAGCTATGCAAGAAGAGCTCAATCAATTTGAGCGCAACCAAGTTTGGCACCTTGTTCCTAAACCCCACGATAGACCATTAATTGGTACTAAGTCGATTTTTAGGAATAAGATGGATGAGTCAGGAAATGTTATTAGGAATAAAGTTAGGTTAGTGGCCCAAGGTTACACTCAAGTTGAAGGAATTGACTTTGAGGAGACCTTTGCACCCGTAGCACGGCTTGAAGCCATACGGATGACACTAGCTTTTGCATCTTTTAAAAATTTTAAACTTTTTCAAATAGATGTAAAAAGTGCATTTTTAAATGGTTTTATAAATGAAGAAGTTTATGTTGAACAACCTCCCAGTTTTGTTGATCATGTTCATCCTAATTTTATTTTTAAACTTGATAAAGCTTTGTATGGATTAAAGCAAACTCCTAGAGCTTGGTATGATAGGCTGTCTAGCTTTCTTTCTTCTTTCAAATGATTTTGTTAAAGGCAAAGTAGACACAACATTATTTACTAAGCATGTTGATAATGACATTCTTATAGTGCAAATTTATGTTGATGATATAATTTTTGGTTCTACTAATGAGCTTCTTTGCAAGGAATTTGAAAAGCGTATGCAACGTGAATTTGAGATGTCTTCAATGGGTGAATTAAACTTCTTTCTTGGACTCCAAATCAAGCAAATGCGGGATGGAATATTCATATGTCAAGCCAAGTACTCAAAGGAACTCATAAAGAAATTTGGACTTGAAGGTTCGAAAATTCGCAACACTCCCATGGCAACTACCACCAAGCTTGATAAGGATGACCAAGGTAAATGTGTTGATATTAAGTTATATAGAAGCATGATTGGTAGTTTGTTGTATTTAACGGCAAGTAGACCGGATATCATGTTTAGTGTGTGTCTTTGTGCTAGATTCCAATCGTGTCCTAAAGAGTCTCATCTTATTGCGGTAAAACGCATCATTCGTTATATTAAGGGCACTATTGGAATGGGTCTTCGGTATCCAAAAATCGGAGATTTTTCTATGACGAGTTTTTCGGATGCCGACTATGCGGGTTGTAGAGTGGATAGAAAGAGTACTAGTGGGACATGTCAATTTCTTGGTAATTGTCTTGTTTCATGGTCCTCTAAGAAACAAAATTCGGTAGCCCTCTCAACCGTCGAGGCGGAGTATGTTGCGGCGGGGGCTTGTTGTGCACAAGTCCTTTGGATGAAACATACTCTCCTTGATTATGATTTGCATTATGACCATATAAAAATATTTTGTGATAATACTAGTACTATTCATATGACTAAGAATGCAAATCAACATAGTAAGACCAAGCACATTGAGATTAGATATCACTTTCTTAGAGATCATTTTGAGAAAGGTGATATAGAGATTGATTATATTTCTTCGGATTTACAACTTGCCGATATTTTCACTAAACCACTTGATTTTAATAGATTTTCCTTTATATGTGGTGAACTTAATGTTTGTGTTATTGAATAAAAATGTTTTTCTTGTCTCTTTATCCCTTTTTGATGTATGACAAAAAGGGGGAGAAATATGGGTATGATAAAGTCTTGATTATGAGGTTCTTGTTTATATGATTTTGCAAGTGTTTTATGTCTCATGGTTTTTGCTTGCTTTGATGGTTTTTGCAAATTGCTTTTACTTATTTAATATAGCATAATTTGAGGGGGAGTTTTCACCTCTCTTTTATATCTTGTTGATATAGCCTATTTGCATAGCCTATTTGTTTTGTCATCATCAAAAAGGGGGAGATTGTTGGCCCAAAAGGTTACACTCTCCATTTGTTTAAAGTTTTGATGATAACAAAACACATAGAAGCTATATGATAATAATAAGTTTGTTTAAGATGAGTTTCAGGTTAGTACCTTTTATGAAGGCCATTGCTTAGCTATTGCAAGGTTTTCTAGGTTCATGGAGCAAATAAGACAAATGGCACAAGAAGAAATGTCCATAGAAGAGAAGGCTCTAGCATGACATTGCATGGCTCAAGACTTCATTATGGCTCAGAGAATTCATTAGATTTGTTTTTAGTTTTATAGTTTTGTTAAAGAATAATGATTAGGTTTGAAGCTCAAAAATTCCTATACACAAGTCTTTGCGCACATGTCTTTTCTAAAAATCTCTCCTATATATATATACAAAATATTTTTAAATATAGTTTATTACTTACAAACTCCATTTTGTATATTATACCTAGTTATGATAAACACTATTTTGAAAACTATCAAAATCCCTTTGAAAATCCTTTTCAAAATTCAATTTTTGACCTGAGGCGGTCGACCGACTCAGTTTCAGGTCAGATCGTTCGACCGACCGGTCGACCGGATTTCTGACCGTTGGGTGCGTGCATGTGTGCACGTTTCCCGGTCGACCGGGCGGTCGACCGGACCCCTGTTCGGTCGACCGACCTTCGGCCGACTGTTAGCCAGCAACTCTCTGTTTGTTGCGGTCGACCGGGCGGTCGACCGTGGGCTGCAACGGCTCTATTTTTTTGAAACCCGATCGACCGGCCGGTCGACCGAGGTTGTGTTTCTGCCTTAACGACTACTTTTTAATACACGTTTTTAAACGACCTTTTTGTCTCTAAACGAGTTTAGGGGCTGGTTTTTGGGTCAATTACTTCCTAATTACCTATTGTATTAGTTTACCCTTTAATCCCTAGCTCTATTCTATAAATAGGGGTGATTAGGGTTGTGAGAGTTACAACAATCATTTGCAAAAATATTCAAAGTTTAAAGGCTTTCAAAAGAGTTTTGTTTTTGGTTTTTGTGCTGAAAAATCTCTCTCATTTCTGAAGTTTTGTTTCAAAGCTCTCTCAAAATTCATTTTCTTTTTCCACTTACAATACTAGAGCTTCAATCCTACACATTGTTCTATAGGGTTCTTGTAACGGAAAAAGGCTTTTTCAAAAGAGAGTTTGTGGTCTTTTGATCACCAAGAGATATTTGTATTCGTGATTGAGGAGTTGGGTACTCCGGTGTGATTGTAACTCTTTGTGAAGTTATAGTGGTTGGATATCCTTCTGGGTGAAGGCGGGGACGTAGAGCTAGGTGCTCGAACCTCGGAAAAATTCTCGGTGTTTGCGTTTGGTTTACTTGCTTTAATTCCTTACTTTATATTCATTACTTCATTTACTTGCTCTACATATTCATTGCAACATTGTACTTTCTCTACATATTCATTGCTATATACACTTGTTTCATATTCATATTGTCGATCAAATACTCATACAACAAGATTGCAATACGCACCTCAAACTCTTATCTAGAGGAACCACGAGGAAGGAGTTCAGAGCCCTTCACGGGGTATTCGACTTCTAGTCTTGTTTTGGGTAATCGTTGCATCACAATTTTTAATTTGTGCATTGATTAGCATTATCACCTATTCACCCTCCCTCTAGGTGATTTCACATAGACCATGCCTATAAGGCCGGTCGACCGCACGGTCGACCGACTGTAAGAGACTTAGTCTCCGTTTGGCTCGGTTGACCGGGCGATCGACCGGGCGATTGACCGACTTGGCATTTTGTCATGGGGCGGTCGACCGACAGGCTCAAACAGTCATATTTTTACCGTTGGCCGATCGACCCGGCGATCGACTGACAAGCCATTCTGGTCTGGTTCTGGACCCCAACGACTATATTTTGGCAATCCAATAAATATGGGTTCCCTTTGCCAGTTTTAAACAAGATTTTTAAAAGCAAAAATTCTCTACTTCTCTAGTGTTTTTAACAAGTTTTCAAAAGAAGTTTTTGTGCCAAATTCTTTATCTTTATTGTTTTCAAAGTTCTGAAAAAAATCAAAGAAAAACAAGCTTTGAAAATTTTAGTTTTGTTCTTCAATTTCATATCTATCAAGAAGTTTTTCTCAAGTATTTTTTTTTGTTGTTTCTTTTTCAAACACTTTGATTTCTCACATACTTGAGCTACTCAATTCAAAATCTATCTTTAGGATCTTTGTTTTGTGAGAAAATTGTTTGTGTTTTTTCAAGATCACCAAGTGTTGTTTGTGATCATTGGATCACCAAGTTGTAAATTTTCTTTGCTTTATGCTTACCTTAGTGCCTACCCTCTTGTCTAGAGGTGTTTGAGAGTAGGAGTTGTGTACTCCTGATATTGAGTTATAATTTCTCAGTGGAGGTCCCTTTGTGGAAGGTCCTGTGTGGGCATAGTGAAAATCCTTCTGTGTGAAGACGGGAACGTAGAGCAGTAGCCCGAACCTCGAAACATATCCTTTGTTTTCGTTTGATCTTCTATCTCTCAACTCTTTATATCTTGCATTGTTAATATTACTCATTCATATACATGCTTGATATTGTTTGTGTGCCCGCATTTGTGTTTAATCAAGAGAGCTATTGAAGCACCTCAACTCTTAATTTAGAGGAATTATGAGGAGCAGTTTCAGAGCCCTTCACGGGGAATTCGGATTCACTCTTGATTACACTTTGTGTGTTTGCAATTTAATTTTTAATTCCGTATTATTTATCTTAGATTAGCACTATACTTATTCACCCTCCCTCTGGTGTACTTTCACTGTATGCATATGATGACTTGTTTTGATATTGTCACATTCTTTAGCCATAAATTATTGAACTTGGTAGATAAGCATAACTTGAGGGGGAGTTATAGTAAGCTCTTCATATTATTCTTTTAAATAACTCATATGTTTTGTCATCATCAAAAAGGGAGAGATTGTTGGCCTAAGGTTGCAACCACCGGTTTTGTGTTTTGATGATAACAAAACTTATGTAGTTATTTAGTACTAATCAAGTGTTTAAGTATTTTTCAGAGTTCAAAAAAATTCAAAGTGTTTCTTCCTCAAAAGGAAGGTATTGAAGTCTCAAGCTCACTCAAGAATGAGATTCAAGTTAGAACAATCAAGATTCACTCTTTAGAGAAACCCACTAAGAGATTGCTTGAAGACGTGTAGAACCTATGTAAGAAAATAGTATGTTTCAAGTATAGGGTATAGAAATGATGCTCAAGAAGTCACACACATATAAAATACAAGTTTTTCATTATGCGAGTTTTAATATCTAATTTTTTTATTTTAGTATTTTACAAGGTTTAGTATTTGATACATGTCCTATGATTTCTCAAAGTTATATATCCTATTTCTATCATGTATCCCAAAGCCTATGTATTGTCAAAATATTTTTTATAACTCGTATAAATTATTTAAAAATTAGTTTAAATTCATTTTTACCCAAAAATATAGTTTTCAGGCTTGGTTGGTCGACCGAGTGGTCGACCGAATCTCAAGGCCATTTTGGCCTCAGCCTGTGCATGCCGTGCACGTTTGTCGGGCGACCAGGCAGTCGACCGACTGGCACTTGCTGGTCTCGGTTGAGATCGGTCGACCGAGCGGTCGACCGACGCCAATGGTTAGTTCAATCTAAGTGAACTATCGGTCGACCAATGTTCTGGCATAGCTACACTAACGGCTAGTTTTTGAAAAATTGTTTCTTTGATTTTTTTCTCAACGGGCATATTTGCTCTCTTAATGTCTTGATAGGCTCTCCTAACTGTGTTTTATCATTTGCCTATATATAAGGTTCATTTATAAAGGATTACTAATAATTAGTTTTCGAAAAAATATTTGAAAAATCAAGTTTATTCAAGAGAAAAATTTCAAGTTTTCTTGCTTCAAGTGCTCTCATTTCAAAATCAATTTCTGTAAGTTTTTAGCTCTTAGATTGATTCATTTCAACTAATTTTCTCTTTCACAAACTTCTTGAGCTTCATCTAACATAAAATGCTATAAGAAGTTGTAAAAGCGGATTGTTTGTGATCTTTGTGGTCACCAAGAGCTTGTAAATCTTATTGGCTTTGTGCCACCTCTTGTGTAGAGGATTGAGAGTTAGAGTTGTGTACTCCGGTCTTGTGTAAACCTTGTAATTCTTTTGTGAAGGCTCTTTTGTGGAAAGATTCTTAGTGGATAGTGAAATCCTTCACGCGGTGAAGGAGGGGAGGTAGAGCTTAGTGCTTGAATGTCGAAACAAATCTCTTGTGTTTGCGATTGCTTTCTCTCTTGCCCCTATTCTATTTCAATTGCTTGCACTTGTGTTTTTACTTGCTGTTCATATCTAACATCATTCATTATTATCAGTTTTCACTCTCTAAATCAATAAGGCAACGAGCACTCAACTCATTGTCTAGAAGAATATAGAGGAAAGTTCTAGAGCGCTTCATAGGGAATCCGGTTTCACTTCTTGATTTGAGTTCACCGTTTGCATCATTCATATTATTAATTGTTGCAATTCTGTATTTGACCATTAGAGTAGCATTACACCGATTCACCCCCTCTAGGTGTACTTTCATTTACATGACATCAAAATTTAATGCATTAAAGTACATCATTACAAGTGAAATTTACATAACCACCAAATTACTGTAGTATCCTGAAAGTGAAAAATGACAGTGTAAAAGGGAGGTGTAAAAGGGAAAAAAGAAAAGAAAAAAGAGTTTTCCCATTTCTCATTTTTGACTCAAAATAAATAAAAAAAGTGAGAAATGAGTTTCCTACTTCCCATTTTTCCTCCCACTTCATTGAATCCAAACACGCCATATACAATCCCTCTGGATCAATTGGCGGAACACTGAGGCCATGGCCAAAAGGGGTGCACCGTCACTCTCGAGTCTGTATGGACCCAAGTAATGGAAATAATGCTAGAATAACTTCAGGAAAAACGTCTGAAGGTGATAACGCATTAGATTGTGTACAGTTTTGGGGTTTGGCGTAAAACAAAATGAATAAAACTTGGTCTCAATGTAATGAACGATGGATGGAGGATCCATGAATGATGAGAAAAAATATTGGAGAAACATTATATACTTGTATTCTTCAAGTACTTAGTAGAGAACCCACCTGATGCCAGAGCTTAGTCGTCGCGAGCGGAATATCTGATTACAGCTAGAATACACAGCAGTAGTAATAACAGACATGCAGCAGGCAGAATACACAGAAAAAAACATTCTTCTTGATTTATTTTGCCTGATACAAGCAGAATTTGAAACTCAGACTTTTTACCCACTGCAAAGAAAGTTTCAGCACTGGAGCCAGCAATATTGTTTTAAGATCCTTATATGAGCCATGTTTAGCTTCTCATATCCTCTTCCTTTCTTGGTGGACAATACAAAAATGCACCTTCACCAGCTTCGCAGAGGCTGTTCTCCAACAACCTTGATAAACTCATCTCTCCTTCTGTGATTAACATACTCCATCTACCCAAAAGAAACCTTCACTAAATACTTAATTCTTCATGCAGAGGGTGACTGCTGACTGACTTATTAAATAATACATATATATAAACATTATTAGACAAGCAAATATTTGATGCAATGATTTATTAAAAATTTCATGTGGGTGATGTGTATGTAGGTGGAGAACAACAAACAAAACATTTCTTCTGTACACCAATACATCTTCTAAGTCTCCAGTATCAACAAAAACAAACAAATAAAACACTGGCTTTGCCCCTGTCGTGTTATTTATTACTGAGTAATGAATATTTAGGGGCATCACCTCTCTCTCTCTCTCTCTCTCTCTCTCTCTCTCTCTCTCTATTGGCAAGTGGTGAATTTAACCCGCTGACCAAAGGCCCCAAGCATGTGGCAAGCAACTTCCAACAATTTCCCTGCAATAAAAAGAATCAGAAGAGAGACTTCATCAGCTTTGATTTAATCAATTGGAGTTGTTAGAGAAAATTATTCCTACCAAACAAAAATCATAATTTTTTTATTTGCTACCACAATAAGCCAAGTTATTGGGGTCATTTGTGAAAATGTGAATCCCCTTTTGGTATTTTGACATTTCTTTTTCCTTTCCACATTAATATAAAAATAACTCAATACACTTTTTGTATATTGACATTTTATGATTTTCTATGAAAAGAAATGGACAATAAATTAACCCCAAAATATTTTAAATAAAAAAATTTCTTTTAAAAAAGTAGTCATATTTTTTATGAGTAATTCGTATTTTAAAGAAAAGCTAAAAAAATTATTTTCTAAAAAAGCTTTCCAGTTACCCTCACCGCCGGTGATTTCTCCTGCCCGCATTTATCAAACTAAGCTCACCGGAACCAAAACTCCGGCGACAATCAATAAACACTAACCGCATTGCAAGCAAACCAAACCAAAATCCATCAAAAACGAAAACGAAATTCAACTAAAACGAAATGAAACCTCACCTCTCCTCGTTGCGGCCCCCTTATCCTTGCTCTTGACTGTCTTCTTCTCCGCCGCCGCCGCCGGCGCAACCGCCGAGGCCGGCATCTCCTCCTCCGGCGGGAACAGCACGCGATCGATCCCTTGAACCGAAATCCTCCCATCAGTATAAATATCAGGGTCAAACAGATACGCCGACCCTTCACCCTGCCCGAACTTCACCGAGCCGTCGGCCTCTCTGGCCACCACCCTGTGCGGTAACCTTAACGTATCGTACTTCACCTTCCCAAATCTCCTCACTGCGTTATACATACTCTCCTCCGTCTGATACTCCGGTATCAAGTGGTAGTAGACAATCTGCTCCGGTGCACCCGGCTCGCTCAACTGATCCGCCGTCAGTTTCGACATCGCCTCGTCGTTGGGCGCCAGCACCGTCAGCACGTATCCCTCGGACACCAGCCGGCCCATTTCAGTTGCCAGCGACGTTAAATTCACCAAAATGTCGGCAAGCTCGTTGTACCCTCCGTAGAGAATGAGCGTATGGATGAAGTCTTTCACCTGGCTCTCGCCGTCGAACCAATGCTTGCCTGACCCGGGCCCTGGCGCCGGCGCCGGAGCGATGGATGGTCCCGGCGCCAGCGCGTCGTAGACCGGAAGCACCGGAGGGGCTCCGGCGGGTACCGGTGCTGGTTTTCTCAACCGGTGCGTCCGCGGATCTACCTCGGGGGCACCCGCCGGCAGGACGGCTGCGATCGACGCCAGGCTGCGGCGTCGATTGAAGTCCTCCTGAACGGATCTGGGGACCAGCATCCGCTCGATACCGTGGATGACGCCGTCCGGGCGGATGACGTCATCCGGGCGGACCACCGCGGCCAGGCCCACCCTGTTGTCGGCGGCGAGGTGGATCTGGTCGCCAGAGAGAGTCTTGTGAAGAGCAGATTGGCTGCGAAGATGGATTCTCGTGGGGATGACGTGGAAGAGGAGGAGGGTCTGGAGAGACTTCAAGTTGCCGGGCTCGAGGAGGAAGCGCTTGAACTCGGGGTCGAGATCTCGCTCTAACGCTTCGTTTCTGGGGGCGAAGATGGTGATGTTGTGGTTGCCGACAGCGTCTTCGAGGGTCTGAAGGAGGAGAGCTTTTCGACGAGCTCAGCGAGCTCGGTGTAGTGAGTGGAGTCGAGGAGGGCGACGAGGACGGAGTTGGAGTTGATCTGGCCGGTGGATGACGTGGAAGAGGGCAATGTGGGTAGAGCGAGGGCGGCGGAGACGAAGAAGACGGCGAGGATGAGAGGTTTAGCGCCGCCACAGATCGGAGAATCCATTGCGCCGGCGGTGATAGTGATGTGCTGGTTGTTTCAGTATTGCTACTATCTTTATTTTTTTCTTTTTTGCGCTCGTTTTCTTGAGCTGGATTACAGCAGGGGCAGCGGAATTGAAAGTGGGAATTAACTGGAGTTTGTATTTTCTGGACATTTTTATAAACAAGTGGGGATGGGTTGGTGCTCTGCAGACAGAGGGAAACTGTACACGTGGCGCGATCTCGATGCTTCAAGACAGGCTGGGGAGAGGGAGAAGCTGGGACCACCCAGAAAACCCGAGGCTGAGTCGTCGGCTGCACGGTTCTGACACGTGATCAAAGGCATCTGCTCCCACTCAAAAGTGTTAATCTTACTGTTTTTTCACGGCCCTAATCTTTGAGGCCAAATTACCACTCATACCCTAAAAACTCAGACTGAAGATGACGTGGTAAGGGTTGAAATTGAGAATTGACTGGTTTATTCTTTTCAAACAGAGGGAATTGGGTGAAACTATTTGGGGCCAGAAATGACGAAAAAGCCCACTTGCTGGCTGGGCAAGTCAACTTTCGTTTGTGTAAAGACTAGGGAATGCGAGCACGAAAGCGCACCCAACCGGCTGGTATGCCCACGGGAACTGCAGGGGTAGAAACGTCATTTCAGAAGCCCGCCTTTATCATAAAAGAGCGGGGAGGGGATGGGAGCTGAGCTGTCGCTGTTTCCTCTGACTTGTATGATGCGCATGTTTCTCCTGTTTTCATGAAATTAAATTGCTTTTCGTATTTTTTTTAGTAATATTGTTTGCTGTAGACAAATGGGAGAGAAGTTGAATTGAAAAGGGGGAGGGACAATCTGGCCCGCTGCGAGATCGTCGGTGACGGTCAGGGGGTGTGCACCGACAGAGATGGGGAGTTGATATGGGTCCCACAATGGATTGGGGCCCAAGGTTTCATTAAGCGTGAATAATTGGGTGTATTAAAAAGGTGGGTGTGGAGACCGGTGTTGATGTTATTGTTGGTTGTCATGATATAAAGACCGACATGCACATGTGTCTCCTAAAAATTCCAACTTTTAATTATTATGAAGTTTTTGCAAGAGTCAATAACAATTACCAAATAATACGTCATTTGCAATTTAATGGATGGCATATGAAAATAGACTTCACCTTCACTCTTGAATATGTGTGGTGCCAAGTCTAATTTCACATGCCATCCATCAAATTTGATGCCAAGGAAAAGGCAAAGAGGTTGATGTTAGGTTCATCTTGTATGGTGATAGTGGCCGATCTATTATTCATGGGTACGAAAAGAACTCTTGATTAGTCAATCAATCAACCAACTTGTAATGTTGGCACTTGGTGAGGAATAAAGGTTGGAGAATTTTGCTTGGTTGCTACTTTTGCACAATTTTGTTTACCGTGAATAAGAATAAAAAGCAAAAATAAAAATAAAAATAAAAATAAAAATAAAAAGATTATGCTACAATCTTATAATAGCCATTTTATTTATAGAAGGAAACTTGTAGAATACGATCTACCACTCTTGTGGTGTAGAGTCTGATCATATTGAACAACTCTATCATTATTCAATATTGGAAAATGAGAAATTTCAAATCAATCTTTGAGTTGAATTAAGGCATGATTTGTTACTAGAATCACATCGATGATGGTTGGAGTGTATTCTTCTTTCGTTGGGGATGAACGTGGTATATTTACATGTTCAAATCCGTTTCCAAATGAATGAGATATTCAAGTCAGAAGTTGGCCTAATTCAATAGCTAAAGAGGATCAAAAGATGTAGAGTCTCTTCAATCCCACATTGGATATAGTGTGGAAAGCTGAGAGCTTTAAATATTAAAGATAGGAAATGAGGGTGTGCCCTTTGGGTACTTGGAGTTTTCGCACACGTTTGAAGGGAAACTATACCTACATGCGCGTGTCGTCGTCGCCTAGTCCAGTGCCGGCGCCGGGTCCATATAGATACGGGAGAACCGGGCAGGGGCGTTGGGAGACAAGAGAACCCAGAACCGAAACTAGGTCATATAGATACATAGATACTGGAGAGAAACCTGACCGTTCTTACTTATTTGAATGATAGTTCCCTTCTGCTTGGCTATTGGACTACTTAACACCCGGATTCTTGTTTCCCTTCTGCTTGGCTATTGGACTACTTAACACCCGGATTCTTGTCTGTGCTGTTTACTCCCTGCCTATTCTTCGATCCGAAATTCCCAGCAAATCCTTGACTCCTCGAATACAATGGGATTTCACACCTGGGGAATCTTTCACACTACCTCCTCTGACTAAGACTATAGGATGTTCTGGTGAAGCGGGCGGTTAACTCTAATGTTCAAGATGGTTCAGACAAGAACCGTTCTAAATGGTTCCATCTGTTAGAACAGTTGTGACGGTTATGTCCGAACCGTCGCAACTGCTCCTCCAACGGCAATTCAGGAGCGCTAAATCCGATCATTTCATACACACATTTGATACACATAGAAGAAATATTCAGTTCAAATCTGATAGAGATTCAGACAAATATTCCTTCTTTCCTCTATTTTCTCTTCTGAATATTCCACCAGAATTTAAGACAAATATTCAATTGAAAATTTGTCTTGGTCCAAGTTCTTTGTGAACTTCCAATTAGTGAAGGTACAATCTAGTTGGTAGTTGCTATCCAAATACCGTAAAAGAGTATTGTATCTTGGGAGACCAGATTCCAGCAACCCGTTAGCACCGTAACGGGGGACATAATTGTTTAAGGAGATCCGCTACATGTTTATCTCACTCCATATACTGTATAATTGAACTAACGTTCTTTTTATAGGAGTTATGTTATAATATTTATTTCTATAAATATTACTGTTAAAATATATTATTTTACATATTGAGACTGACTAATACCAGTCTAATTGGTGCTTAATTAAGAAAGTGAATTGAAAGGTAATTTTGTAATTAAGGAACGTTCTATCGAGCGGACAACCTCCCACCTGATTTCACCGACTTGACCTATTAGATCGGTTAATCTTGATTAGTTGTCAAACACTAACATTAAAAAACTTATCTAGACTTTTCTGTCTTTGAGAACATATTTCATTTATCATCAAGGTAATATGATGGCTAATTTGTCAATATAATAACTAAAATAAACAATGAAATGCTCCGACAATTTTCCTCATGAAATTATTGTTTTGTCTGACCTTGATGTTATAAAAAATTTGATCGCAAGAATTAACCTATGATATCTTATTGATCTTATATTGGTATTTGTCAATAGAAAAAATAACATAAAAATACCGAAGAAAAGACTTCACGTCAGTGGATCATTTTTTTGGGGAAAATTACTTTAGGTCCGCAGAGAGTTTGAAGTCCCTCAATACCATATTTATGCTTTTGGATACCTGTGTACACTGGTTGTATGCACATGGGTCATTGTGGACGGTTAAAAGTCCAAATTATCCCTCTGTCAAATCTATCCCCTGTGTACAATTTTAATAAATAAAGAGAGAGGAGAGAGGGGGAGAGAGGGAAGAAGAGGAAGAAGAAGAGCGATCTCTGTGAAGATCCGGCGAGTCCAGTGAGCTTCTCGAGCCTATCCGATCGCAGCGAGCTCCATGAGCCCCTGATCCGCCCCAATCTGTGAAGATCGCATCAGCTCCGGTGATCTCCGTGAAGATCACAGCAGATTCGGTAAGATCTACCCCTGAGTCACCCTGACCGCAGCTCTGTGAACTCCGACAAGATCCGTGAAACCCCGATCCGCCCCCGATCCTTGAAGATCACAGCAGCTCTGGTGGGAGCTTGTCTCCTTCGTCAAGGCTCAAGTGAGCTCCTCGTTCAAGGCTCGTCTCCCCCAGCTCCTCGTGCAAGGCTCATAGAGGATGAAGTGGTATAGGGCTTCATTGAGGATTTATTTTAAGTAATTTTTTTGATGTAATTTTTTTAAGATTTATTTGGAGTTTAGATTAAAGTATGATTATTAAAATTTTGAATTGTAATTTTTTCTAAGATTTTTTTTTGAAATTTACTCAAATTTGATGACAATCATGCTGGTATTTGTGAATAATTTTTAATCTAAAGGTGAGCTAATTTGTGATGAGCTTGCTGAATCTGAGAATATCAATTTGAGGGTGATGAAAATTCTATTTGTAATGAATTTATGATATAAAAAGAGAGGACAAAAATTTGTGAATCATACTGTCCACTTTTGAGTTTTTTGTGAACATATTGAATAATTTGTCCACTTTCTTAACTTTATGTCCACCATTAAAAAGTTGGACAAAAAGAAGGTAATGTGGATATAAAAGAAAAAATTGCATAGAAATTAATGAAGGTGGACATAAAAAGAGAAAGTTGGATAAAATTGATAAAAGTGGACAAAAAGAGAGTAAGGCGGACATAAAATGAGAAAGTTAGACAGAAATTAATGATGAAGATGAACTGAAAGATATTAAGGCGAACATAAAATGTCTTATTTTACTTCTTGCTGCATAGCTTAGTGAAATAACCTAGATAATCACATGAAGGTGGAGACATTCAAGCGAACTTATGTCCCAACGCTATATCCTATTCCAGATTTGGACAAGCCAAAGGTATCATTCTCCAATATTTTGTCCACTTTCGTATGTTTCTGTCCACATTTTCGGATATATATTCACATTTTGGAATATATGTTCACATTTAGGAATATATGTCCAAATTTCAGAATATATGCCCACATTACGGAGTATATGTCGATGTTTTCAAGTAAAAGTTCACATTTTTGAAAATATGTCCACCTTATGAAATATATGCCATTTTTGTCTTATTACTATCCAATGTTTATACTTTAATACTAACTTATATCCGCACATGTAATAGAGGAGATTTTACAAATAAGACCTCCAATAACGAAGAAGCGTCGTAGGAAGAACAAGACAAGACAAATCAATAATTGATTTGTAACGTGCTCGATTGTGTGTAGTAGATGCCAGAAAGATGGACATAATCGTCAAACTTGCAACGCTATATCCTATTCCCGATTTGGACAAACCAAAAATATCATTCTCTAATATTCTGTCCACATTTCTGGGTATATGTCCATATTTTAGAATATATGTCCACATTTAGGAATATATGTTCAAATTTCAGAATATTGTTGGCCCAAAGGCCCATCACTCTAGTTTTGATGATGATCAACTCATATAGTTATAGTACTAATGATCTTGTGTTTATTTAGTCTCAGATTTGTGATCAAGATCTTAGTAGGTGCGTAGCTTCAACAAAGCATTTAAAGTCAAGTTTTGGAGCTAGCACGGTTTGATTCAAGAGCTTGTGCATCAAGACCACATCAAGTACTCAATAGGAGTCTATCTCGTTGGATCTTTTTTGGACCAAGTCAAGAAGATGAGAAGACTTCAAGTGAAGACCTTCATGATCAAGACTTGTGTCTAGATTTGTTTTTATAAGATTTTGTTTTTAGATTAAAATGTAAAGGATAGAATAGTTGGTGGATTGCTCAAGTATACTATACACACACACTCTTGATTTAGTTGTGTTTTCATAAAATAATTTTATTTTGAAAAAATACAAAAGAGTTTTCTTTTTGAAAAATACCGGTTTGATTTTGGACTTCATATATACATGTGTTTTAACCAAAACCGTTTTAGAGTTAAATGTCAAAACATAGATATTTCACCATGTATGTGTAGTGGATCATATCCATACACTCTATGCTTTAAAAGTGTTTAAAATATCTTGTTTTTGTATTTGGAGAAGTTTTGAAAAAATAAGTGTTGAAAAACCAATTTGGAAAAATACGGTTTTCGTTTTTAGCCAAAATTTCTAAGTTATAAAAATAGTTCAAATTTTTTGTAACATGTCTTGATTTTGCTCAAACATGTTTGTTTATCAAAGTATAATACTGAACCTATTTTTGTAGATTTTTCGTGAATTTATGGGATTTTATTTTAGAAAAAAAGCTAACTTTTTAAATCCCTGAATTGGCCTGCCAGGCTCTGGCGATCGACCGACCGGTCGACCGGACCATGAGCGGGTCAATGGTAGCGGTCGACCGACATGCACAGAAGTGCACAGGATGGCCGGTCGACTGCACGGTCGACCGCCAGAGAGTAGCCGCTCTCTGGAAACGGCCCTGGTCGACCGGGCGGTCAACCGGCAGAGAGCATAGCTCTCTGTATCCTTGCCACGGTCGACCGGCCGGTCGACCGCTGGCTCAACAGTCAGAATTCTGACCGTTGGCCGGTCGACCGGCTGGTCGACCGACAGGTCAACCTGGCTCCCAACGGCTAGTTTTTCTAGCCCTATAAATTGGGGCTTTTGGGGGCTGTTTCACACAAGATTTTGAGAAGAGTTTTAGGCTAGTTTTGCATACCCATTTCAGTGGTTATATCCACATGTTTTAGAGCTACATTTCCAAATCAAAATAGTGTTTTGAAAAGTGATTTTCTTGAGTTTTCCTCCACCATTTCAATCCTACTTTTCTCACATAAACACTTGAGCTATCCATTACTATATCTACCTATAGGGATATTTCTTGTGAGAGGATTTTAGGTGATCAAAGTGTTGTGATCACCAAAGTTTCATCTTTGTACTTTGAGGAGGCGGATGTGTGTGTTCGCGTTGTTTCGAGTTCTAGTGAGAACTCGGTGTTTGAGGTGCGGCCTCGGCGAACTAGTGGGCTTGCGGTATGTTCTTGCGGGAACAAGAGAGGGACTAGAGAGTCTAAAGAGCTTGTAGGTGTTGCGGCACCAAGTGATCCGGTGGGATCGATTTTAGTGGAAATCCTTCATAGTGTTGATGGCGGGAACGTAGAGCAAGTGTGCTCGAACCTCGAAACAAATCTCCCGTGTTTGTGATTTCTCTTTCTCTATCTCTTACTTGTTTATATCTTGCATGTTTTTATTGCTTTCATCTTTATATGCTTGATATACTTTGTGTGCTTAATTGTTATATGCTTGGGGATTGTTTGCTAACACTTGTATTTAACCAAGAGAGCCAACGCGACACCTCAACTCTTATTTAGAGGAATCTTGAGGAGTTAGTCCAGAGCCCTTCATGGGGAATCCGGCTACACTCTTGTGTTATACTTGGTGTTTAGTTTAATAAGTTTTTAATTCCGCATTATTTGACCATTAGATTAGCCATCACCTATTCACCCCCTCTAGGTGATTACAAGTGGTATCAGAGCCAAGTATTCTTGAATTGGGTCTTACAACCTAGATTTAAAGATCCTCATTTTTTAGCTAATCACAATATTTGTACACACACCATGGATTTCATGTCAGCTCCCACTTTTGACATTCTTAACATCCAAACTTGGAAGGTTAAGATGTCTTTGTACCTCAAAGGCCTAGGTATTCATATTTATCTTGTACCACTAAAGATTCATATGTTAATAATAGCAAGTATATTGAGGCTAACTCAAAAGCCCTACATGCTTTAAGATCTACCCTAAATGATGTTTATTTATTTAGGGTTGCTAATCTTGATTCGGCTTTTGTAGTATAGAACTCTTTGATCTCCCTTGGTGAACAAGAACAATACTATGCGGGGAGCGACTCGGATGTTGGAAGTGACGCTTCCAACGTGTGTTACATGGTCCAAGGGGATAACCCCCTTGAGGTAACTACCGAATCCGAGGTAGATAAAGAGGTTGATATGTCATATGATGAGCTTACATCTTTTTTGTCAACAATTACTTGAAAAATATGACATGATTAAAAAGGATAATAAGAATTTGAAAAAGAAATTTGATTGCATGTTAAAAGAAAATGATTCTTTTAAAAATAATGTTGCATGCATTGAAAGGAAAATGAAAGTTTGAAAAATGAAAATATTTCCTTGCTTTCTAAATTGAATGATTTATGTGAAGGAAATACTTCATTGAAAAACAAAATTGTTTTGGTGGAAAAACAAAAGGAAGTTGCTTTGCAAGAAAACAACTCTTTAAAAAGGAAAATGGTTAAAAAAGAAAAAGTAAATATTTCTAAAAAAAAAATATTGTAGATCATGCTCCTCATGCCACAACCATTGATAAACATGAAGTTAAATTTTTGAAAAATAAAATTAATTATTTGAGCTCAACTTTGAGTACATGTGCATTTAACCATAAAAGATTGGAATCCTTATTTCAAAAGAAATAAGTTCCCCATGTACATGCACAACACCCACATCATGCATATGCACACTTTGCACGCCATGACCACACGCACACTCATATGCATCCTAGGGTGTACAAATGTACACATTGTGGCCGCAAAGGCCATTTAACAAAATTTTGTTATGATAAGATAAATGCTATGAATTTTGCCAACAAAAATTTTTGGGTTCCTTATAAGACTAACCCTCATGGACCCAAAAGAAAATGGGTACCAAAATCCCCACCTTTTATTTTTGATGTAGGTGCGGGCTCTCACAAAACGTGAGAGAGATGGTGCCTTGATGATGGATGCACATAGACATGATGGACATACTTTTGATGCACCGCTATCAAGGAGATTTGGTTGGATAACCACCGTGTTTTGGAGAATTAGAGCATAGTTCTTTAGTTTGGTAACTATCTCTAAAACTCTTAATTTATTTACATGCTTTTTCTTATATAATATTTTTAGCATGTTCATGTTTTATTTGTTTTGTGCTTCATGTGGTAAATACTTATTTAAATGTAGTTTTTATCAAAACTTGTGTATATACGTGTACAAGTAGTGAGCAACATTTGATTCATATATGTTTGCACTTCATTGTTCATTTGTACTCACTATATGCACATGTATAGCCTAGTTTTGATGATTCTCTCATTTACACTTGTTTTCCTATTTTCATGTCTTACTTCATGTATATGTATTTTGTATTCAAATATAATAAATATACATGTATACCCCATGAGTCATTTGCTTTCATGCAATTTACATTATGGACTCTTTCTATGTTTGAGATATGTATGCATATTGTTAGGATTGGATAAATCATACATATACCTAGAAGTTTATTTCTTATGAAAATAAATTTCATGTTTTTTATGTTTTGATAAAAATAAGATTTATGTTTGTTTTGAGCTTCATTGATTATCTTCATGGATAATGCTAATTACATGATTTTTGTGCACTCACACTTTATTTGTTTATTCATGACTTTGTTTCATGATTATTTTTGAGCCTTATAGATTTCGAGTGTCACTTCTTGTGTATTTAGTATGTTTCATGATAGACATATGATTTGGTTTCATGTTTTTGAAGGATCTTTAACTAGTTTTTTCAAAAATTACTTTTAACTAGTTATTGTTCTTCATTTGGTAATAATTTTCATTGTTAAAATATTTTCAAAATTTTTTGAAAACCCCTACCAACACCGTTATGGGTGGACGGATGGGCGATTATGCCTTCCAAAGCTTATTGAAAATCCTTTATCTTGTGCATAAAAGGGTGGTAGGTTATGAGTTATATACTTGATCTCAATTGATATTTTTTTTGTATATACTCATGTTTTGTTTTCTATATATGTATGCTTCATAATTTTCCATAATATCAATTCCTATTGGTATTTTCATTCTCATACATATATATGATTTGTTTGTGCTTAAGTTAAAATCGATTTACATATTTAAAGCACAAAGTATGTTTATGCTAAGCTTGATTCAAATTTTTATTTCAATTGGTTTCTCAATTGATATTTGTTGGCCCGGAGGCCTTCCTCTCTAGTTTTGATGATGATTAACTCATGTAGTTATGTTTACTAATAATCTTGTGATTTTAGTTTCAGATCTTTAATCAAGATATTAGTTGGTGTTTAGCTTCAACAAAGGAGTTTTTGGAGCTTTTCATGATGATTCCAGGGCCCGAGCATCAAGATCATACTTTGGAGTCACGCTCGTGGATCATCGTTTTGGATCGAGTCGCCTTGAAGATAAAGATCATCAAGAAGACTTAGGTATCCTAGTTTAGATTGAGTTTTAGATCCATGTGTAAAGATAAGAATAGTTGATATGCTCAAGTGCACAACACACACGTTTTATGGATTTTGGTTTTCATGAATAGTTTAGATCAAAACAAGTTTAAATGGTTTTTATGTATATTAGATGTGTTCAATATACATACATGCTTCATATCTTAAACAAACTTATTTTGATATGTCTATTCATGAGTTTTAAGAAAAATCAGATTTCCTATTGAGAAAAATCCAAGTTTGATAAAATACAGTTTTTGGTTTTTGGTAAAATTTTCTAGACACAAAAATAGTTCAAATTGCTTGATATTTGAGTTGAAATTTTTATCACATGTTTATATATCAATGTAAAATGTTAAAACTATTTTTGGAGATTTTTATATATTTTACAAGATTTATTAAAATATTTTTAACATGATTTTCTGACCCAGAAATTAGTTGCCAGGCTTAGGCGGTCGACCGGGCCGGTCGACCGACGCGCACAGGTCTGTGCACGTCTGGCCAGGCAATGGGCCGGTCGACCGGGTGGTCGACCGGACCAGAGAGCTTTGCTCTCTGTATCTGGGCGGTCGACCGGGTTGCCCAAAGGTCATATTTATGACCGTTGGCGGTCGACCGGCCGGTCGACCGCCAGCTGTCTGGCTGTCAGATTTCAGCCAACGGCTAGTTTCTGGTTTTGGCCTATATAAACCCCATTTCTTTGGGATTTTGGCCAAGGTTTTACAAGAGAAAAATTCCTGTTTCCCTAGTGTTTTATACAGTTTTCAAAAGAGTTTTAAGTGCCAAAAGTTCCATCTTATTTGTTTTAAAGTGTTTTGTTTATTTCAAAGAAATTAGGTTTTTGGGAATTAGTTTTGATCTAAAATTTCTATATCTATTTTGGTGTTTTCCCAAGAGAATTTCTTTGATCAAAACACTTGTTTTTTCTACACTTGAGCTATCTTCTATCCTATTCTATTAGGATCATTTGTTTGTGGGAAAAGAGATTGCTTGTGGTTGAAGATACCACCAAGTTGTAAACCCTTTCATTGTTGGGTTGCTCCCTCTTTGGTAGAGGTTGAGGTTGTGGTTTGCTCCCTCTAGTGAGAGGTGGAGTTTGGTTTGTATCCCTCTTCGGTAGAGGTGGTTGTTGTTTTTTTGGCTACGGGCCTACCCCTCGGTTGTGAGGCGGTGTTTGAGAGAGGAGTTCGGTACTCCCTTGTTGTACAAATCCTCCTCGGTGGAGGTTCCCTCGGTGGGAGTCCTCGGTGGACAAGTTAGTGGATTAGAAATCCTTCTCGGTGAAGGCGGGGACGTTGAGCTAAGGACTCGAATCTCGGAACATATCATTGTGTTTACGTTTGATCCATTGACTCTCAACTCTCTCTCCTTTATTTGTGTTGAGCATTGCATCTTTCATATCATTTATTTGCTTGTGTTGAGCATTGATTCATATTGTCATATCTATTATATGCTTGTGTGCTTGTGTGCCTCACTTGTACTTAACCACGAGAGCTTCATATAGCACCTCAACCCTTATCTAAAAATCAAGAGGAGTTAGTCCAGAGCCCTTCACGGGGAATTCGGCTACACTTGTTGGTTGTATTTAGTGTGTTGCAAATTAGTTTTAGCTTTCACATTTAGTTTCTAGATTAGCCATATCACCTATTCACCCCCCTGTAGGTGATTTCAATTGGTATCAGAGCTTACGCTCCTGATACTTAGGTTTAACAACCTAGGAGTGAGATCCTTATTTGCTAGTCTATCATTTGCATTTGCTTGTTTGCACACATATAGTTTGGACCCATGGACTTCATGACCCCACCTATGTTTGACCCTTCCAACATTGTTGTTTGGAAGACTAGGATGTCCATTTACCTACAAGCCCTAGGATATAAGGTTCACCTTGCCATTACCAAGGAATCCTATCTTAGTGATAGCAAGCATATAGGGGCCAATGCACTAGCCCTTGAGGCCATTAGAAGCACACTTAACAAAGATTATCTTATGCTTGTTTCTAATCTTGATTCCGCTTTTGTAGTGTGGAACATGTTGACAACCACAACTACCTCCGAGCTTCAATTGCAAATCCCACAAGAGGAAGAATCTAGTGAGGATGAATCTGAACAACGATGCTACATGATCCAAGGGAATGACTCCCTTGAGGTACTTTCAGACACTCACCTAGATAGTGCTAGTTCTTCATATGATGAGAATATTGATGCCCATGCTTTGAATGAAGAACTTTCTATTGTGTGTGAAAAATTAATAGAAAAATATAATTTGTTGAAAAAGAAGACTTGTGTTTTAAATAAAGAAAAAGAGAATTTGTCTTCTAAGTTTAACATGGTTTTGCAAGAGAAAGAGGAGATTTCTAATGATAGGGATTCATTACAATCTCAACTTGATCTTGCACTTAAAGAAATAAATTTTTAAAATCTAAAAATGATTGCAATGTTATTTTGAAGAAAAATGAGGTTTTATCTTCAAAATTAGATTTTATTTTAAAAGATAACAATTCTTTGAAAAATGAAATTGATTTTATTTCAAAAGAATTAGAAATTTGTTTAAATAAAAATAAATCTTTGAAAAATGATTTAGATTCACATGTTTGCCATGTTAGGGTAGTTTCACCTAGATCACCCCTTACATGCTCCACTTCTTCTATAATTAAAAATGATATAAATTTGTTGAAGAAGAATATGGATTGTTTGCGCTCCACTTTGAGCCATTGTGCCATGAACCATACACGCTTGGAATCCTTGGTTCGAAAGAAACAAGTTCCATCTATTATGCATGCACACCATCCACGACATACACATGCTCCTCACGGACACCATCACACTATGTATGCTCATGTGTACACTTGTACACATTGTGAACGTAAGGACCACCTTGCTAAATTTTGTTTTGATCGTATACATGATTGTAATTTAGCAAATAATTTTGTTTGGGTTAGAGAAGGGACTAACCCCCACGGACCCAAAAAGTTGTGGGTACCAAAGACCACCCCTCTTATTTTTGATGTAGGTGTGGGCTCTCGCATGACGTGAGAGTAGCGGTACCTTGGAGTGAATGCGTTCCGAGCTTAAAGGAGATTATTTGGATGCATCACTTTCAAGGGAAGTTTGGTGGAGAGGACCACCATATTTTGGAGACAAGGAGAGTTGCTTCTTCATTTTGGTGACAATCCTTTACTCCCGTTTTTATTTACATGCTTTTCATATTCATTGTTTATAGCATGTTTTGTTGTTTATAGATTATTTTGAAAATGCCATGATTATTAGATTCTTGACATGCATGTATAGCCTTTGAGACACCCATGTTTAATATGGACTATTTTTTTGTGTTCTCACCTTTGTTTAGCTATCTTGTTTATCATAGCTCTAATAACATGTGGATTTTCATAATGATCATGTTTATGTTTATCATGTTTATTTATGTCTAGTTTTATGCTTCATGCGTTGATTACATGTTTAGATGTTAGTTTTCATTAAAACTTGGTATATACTTGTACATATAGTGGGCCACAAATAAATTTATATATGTTTGAGCTTGAATGCTTATTTGAACCCATTAGATGTGCTAGTATAGTCTAGTTTTGATGATCCATGCATTTTAAACTTGTATTCCCATTTTTGCATTTGTTTTATGATTTTATGTTTAACTTCATGTATATGTCTATTTTATCCAAACTATTGTTTATACATATACATCCTTTTGAGCCACATGCCTTCATGCATATATCTTTGTGGACTCGTTGTGTTTGGATATGTATGTATACTTTAGTTTGTATAAGACATACATATGCCTTGAAGATTAAATAGTTTAGATGATTTTCATGTTTTCATGTTTAAGGAATATTGAGCTTAATGTCTATCTTTCATGATTATGATATTCACACTTTATTTGTACACTCACTTTTTATGTTTACTCATGTGTTGTTTTCACGAGTCATATTTATGCTTCATTGATTTTGAGTGATGGATAACATGTGGAATTCTTGTTTCATGAAAAATAATTTTGTTTTATTCCTTACTTGAAGGATTTCGTACTAGTTTACAAGTTTTTCATTTAACTAGTTCGTATTCTTCGTTATGGTAGATGTTTTCAAACATATTTTATTTTTCAAACCTATTTTTGATAACCCCTACCTTCAACGGGAGATTGGATGGGCGACCATGCTCATGTATGCTTTATAGTGAAAATCATTTTAAGCTTGAACATGATTGGGAGGATAGGTTATATGAGTTATACTTTGATATTATTGTTGTTTCAATTGGTATCATTGGATTCTTTCAATTGGTATCAATATTGACATTTCTTGTATACTCATATATATTTTTATGTATGTATGCTTTCACTTCAAATAGTATCAATTTCGATTGGTATTAAATTTTTCATACATATATATTTTGTTTATGCTTAAGCTTGTATGTTTAAATGAATATCATGTTTCAATTGATTAGTTTTCAATTGGTATCCTTAAACAAGCTTATGCATGTTTTTAGTTGGTTTTTCATAAAGGGGGAGAAAACTCATATTTTAATTTTCAATTGGTATTTTGTTCCCTTACTTTATGATAGAAAATAATAATTTCAATTGATATCATATGTTTAAAATGAACAATTATTTCAATTGGTATCAAGATGTTGTTTTCATTTTTTAAATTGGTATCAAGAGGCACTTCATTGATATATTTTTTAATTGGTATCATGTTTAATGTCACCCCTTATTGACTTTGTTTTTGTTTTAGACAAAAAGGGGGAGAACATTGTTTTTATTGTTTTGACCCTTTTGTTGATTCTTTGTTTCAAACAAAATGGGGAGAAAAATTTATTGTTTTGATTTTTACCCCTTTGTTGATGATTGACAAAAAGGGGGAGAAAGATTTTGAGTTTGAGTTTTATATGCATATTTATGGTTTTGCATATATTAAGTTTAATTGGTATCTAGAGCATGTTTATATGTTTTGTTTTTATTTGAAAATTTCAATTGGTATAAGAGCTCTTATGTTTTATGCATACCTAGAAAATTTCAATTGATATAAGAGCATCTTATGTTTTATGCATGTCCATGCATGTTTCATGTTTAACATGCATTGCATATTTATGTTTCTTTGTTTATGCATGAGTTAAGGGGGAGGTTCTTTGAAGCTTTACTTTAATCCATGCATATATAACTCCATGAGCTTTGTCATCATCAAAAAGGGGGAGATTGTTGGCCCAGAGGCCTTCCTCTCTAGTTTTAATGATGATTAACTCATGTAGTTATGTTTACTCATTATCTTGTGATTTTAGTTTCAGATCTTTAATCAAGATATTAGTTGGTGTTTAGCTTCAACAAAGGAGTTTTTGGAGTTTTTTATGATGATTCCAGGGCCCGAGCATCAAGATCATACTTTGGAGTGAAGCTCGTGGATCATCGTTTTGGATCGAGTCGCCTTGAAGATAAAGATCGTCAAGAAGACTTAGGTATCCTAGTTTAGATTAAGTTTTAGATCCATGTGTAAAGATAAGAATAGTTGATATGCTCAAGTGCACAACACACACGTTTTATGGATTTTGGTTTTCATGAATAGTTTAGATCAAAACAAGTTTAAATGGTTTTTATATATATTAGATGTGTTCAATATACATACATGCTTCATATCTTAAACAAACTTATTTTGATATGTCTATTCATGAGTTTTAAGAAAAATCAGATTTCCTATTGAGAAAAATTCAAGTTTGATAAAATACAGTTTTTGGTTTTTGGTAAAATTTTTTAGACACAAAAATAGTTCAAATTGCTTGATATTTGAGTTGAAATTTTTATCACATGTTTATATATCAATGCAAAATGTTAAAACTATTTTTGGAGATTTTTATATATTTTACAAGATTTATTAAAATATTTTTAACATGATTTTCTGACCCAGAAATTGGCTGCCAGGCTTAGGCGGTCGACCGGGGCGGTCGACCGACGTGCACAGGTCTGTGCACGTCTGGCCAGACAACGGGCCGGTCGACCTGGCGGTCGACCAGACCAGAGAGCTTTGCTCTCTGTATATGGGCGGTCGACCGGGTTGCCCAACGGTCATATTTATGACCGTTGGCGGTCGACTGGCCGGTCGACCGTTGGCCAGCTGTCTGGCTGTCAGATTTCAGCCAACGTCTAGTTTCTAGTTTTGGCCTATATAAACCCCATTTCTTTGGGATTTTGGCCAAGGTTTTTACAAGTGAAAAATTCCTGTTTCCCTAGTGTTTTATACAGTTTTCAAAAGAGTTTTAAGTGCCAAAAGATCCATCTTATTTGTTTTAAAGTGTTTTGTTTATTTCAAAGAAATTAGGTTTTTGGGTATTAGTTTTGATCTAAAATTTCTATATCTATTTTGGTGTTTTCCCAAGAGAATTTCTTTGATCAAAACACTTATTTTTTCCACACTTGAGCTATCTTCTTGTAAATCACCTAGAGGGGGGGTGAATAGGTGATTGCTAATCTAATGGTCACTAAATGCTGAATTAAAAACTATTATGACCTAAACAAACTATTTAAACTAAATACCACGTATAACACAAGAGTGTAGCCGAATTTCCCGTGAAGGACTCTGGACTAACTCCTCTAGATTCCCCTAGATAAGGGTTGAGGTGCCGCGTTGGCTCTCTTGGTTGAATACAAGTGTTAGCAAACAATCCCAAGCATGTATCAATTAAGCACACAATGTATATCAAGCATATAATGATAAAGACAATAAGAGCATGCAAGATATAAACAAGTAGGGGAGAGAGAGAGTGAGCAATCGCAAACACAAGGGATTTGTTTCGAGGTTCGAGCACACTTGCTCTACATCCCCGCCTTCGACACACGAAGGATTTTCACTATAATCGATCCCACGGATCACTCGGTGCCGCAACACCTACAAGTCGAGTTCACACTTGAACTCCTTGGACTCTCTAGCCCGTACACACCGCAAGCCCACCGGCTTGCCGAGGCCGCACCTCAAACAAAGAGTTCACACACGAACTCTAAACAACGCGAACACACTTATCCACCTCCTCAAAATACAAGAAAGATCTCTTGGTGATCTAAACACTTTGATCACCAATAAACACTCTCACTACAACACTCCTATAGAATGAATAAGTCAATGGGTTGCTCAAGTGTTTGTGAGAAAAATAAGGATGAGAGTGGTGGAGGAAAACTCAAAGAAATCACTTTTACACTCTTGATAAAACTTTCCTTTTGATTGTAAATATTTGCTCTCAATTTTGTGGAGAAAAACCTCTTGTAAGGGTAGAAAAAACTGGCCCAAAAACTCTCCTTAAATCTTATAGAAAACAGCCCCCAAATGCCCCAATTTATAGGGCTGGAAAAACTAGCCGTTGGAGGCCTGTCAGACCTGTCGGTCGACTGCCCGGTCGACTACCAACGGTCAGAAATCTGACCGTTAGGGCTTCGGTCGACTGGCCCGGTCGACCGAACCTCTGGAACAGAGAGCAGACTCTCTGCCGGTCGACCGTCCCAGTCGACCGTGGCTTTCTAGAGAGTAAAGATCTCTGGACGGTCGACCGTCCCGGTCGACCGGCCCTCCAGCCAGACTCGTGCATGTCTGTGCACGTCGCGCGGTCGACCGGCTGAAGCCAGGTCAGGGATTAAAAACATGGTCTTTTTGGTTGAAATAAAATCCCATAAATTCATGAAAAAATCTACAAAAAT
The DNA here is from genome assembly GCA_038442645.1 of Agave tequilana. Lineage (NCBI taxonomy): Eukaryota > Viridiplantae > Streptophyta > Magnoliopsida > Asparagales > Asparagaceae > Agave > Agave tequilana. Next base: position 137,384 of record JAVJIF010000648.1, read on the forward strand.
AAGTTCAATATAATACTTTGATTAATCAAACATGCTTGCACAAAATCAAGACATGTTACAAACAATTTGAACTATTTTTGTAACTTGGACATTTTGGCTCAAAATAAAAACGGTATTTTCCAAAACTTGATTTTTCCAAACTTCTCCAAATATAAAAACAAGATATTTAAACTCATTTGAAGTATAGAGTGTATGGATATGATCCACTACACAAACATGGTAAAATATCTATGTTTTTGACATTATGCACTAAACATGGTTTTAGATAAAAGATATGAAAACTTGAAAACCAAAATCCAAACATGTATTTTCTAAAATAGAAAATCTTTTTGTAAAAACAAAACTATCAAGAGTGTGTGTGTATATGTACTTGAGCAATCCACCAACTACTCTATCCTTTACATTTTATTCTAAAAAAAAATCTTAAAAACAAACCTATACACAAGTCTTCATCTTCTTGAAGTCTTCACTTGAAGCCTTCTCATCTTCTTGACTTGGTCCAAACACGATCCAAAGAGCTAGACTCCTCTTGAGTACTTGATGTGATCTTGATGCACAAGCTCTTGAATCAAACGGTGCTAGCTCCAAAACTTGACTTTAAATCCTTTGTTGAAGCTCCACACCTACTAAGATCTTGATCATGAATCTGTCACTAATTAAGCACAAGATCATCAGTACTATAACTACATGAGTTGATCATCATCAAAACTAGAGTGATGGGCCTTCGGGCCAACACTTCTATCCTATTCTATTAGGATCATTTGTTTGTGGGAAAAGAGATTGTTTGTGGTTGAAAGATACCACCAAGTTGTAAACCCTTTCATTGTTGGGTTGCTCCCTCTTTGATAGAGGTTGAGGTTGTGGTTTGCTCCCTCTAGTGAGAGGTGGAGTTTGGTTTGTATCCCTCTTCGATAGAGGTGGTTGTTGTTGTTTGGCTATGGGCCTACCCCTCGGTTGTGAGGCGGTGTTTGAGAGAGGAGTTCGGTACTCCCTTGTTGTATAAATCCTCCTCGGTGGAGGTTCCCTCGGTGGGAGTCCTCGGTGGACAAGTTAGTGGATTAGAAATCCTTCTCGGTGAAGGCGGGGACGTAGAGCTAGGGGCTCGAACCTCGAAACATATCATTGTGTTTGCGTTTGATCCATTGACTCTCAACTCTCTCTCCTTTATTTGTGTTGAGCATTGCATCTTTCATATCATTCATTTGCTTGTGTTGAGCATTGATTCATATTGCCATATCTATTATATGCTTGTGTGCTTGTGTGCCTCACTTGTACTTAACCACGAGAGCTTTATATAGCACCTCAACCCTTATCTAGGGGAATCAAGAGGAGTTAGTTCAGAGCCCTTCACGGGGAATTCGGCTACACTTGTTGGTTGTATTAAGTGTGTTACAAATTAGTTTTAGCTTCCGCATTTAGTTTCTAGATTAGCCATATCACCTATTCACCCCCCCTCTAGGTGATTTCAATATTTTAATAAGCTTATGCATTATTTTTAAAATTGGTATTTTTATTGATATAAAAATAATTTTCAATTGGTATCAATATGATTCTATTTTGATTAAAATTCAAAATTTGTAATGGTTATTTACAATTGGTATCTTAAAATTTGATTGATTTACAAGTGGTACCTTTAAAATTTTTTGTTTATATGATATCTTAAAATTTGAATACAAGTGATATCTCAAAATTTGTTTTATTGAGGAAAATTCAAAATTTTGTTTTAATATGAAATATTGAAAATTAAAAATATTTTGATTTGTATTGCCTATATGCAAGGGGAGCTTAACATCTCTTCTACATATAGATTCATGTTGAGTGTATCTTATATTGAGGAGCTTGACAACTCTTCTTTATGCTGTACACGTGTGTAGGGGGAGCTTCACATCTCCTCTTATGCATTACATATTATGCGTTATGTGAATTAGGGCTTGTCATCCCTCTTTCATGTAATGTATATATGTAGGGAAGTTAACTTAGCGTCTTCCTCTTCATGAATGTATATCGCATATATCTCTTTATTGGTTATTTGATTTCATCTTTTTGTTGATTTTTGGTTTTTGACAAAAAGGGAAGAACATTGTTTTGTTTTTACTTTAACCCCTTTGTTAATGATTGAAAAAAGGGGGAGAAGTATTAAGTATATATGCATGTTTTCTTGCTTTATTCATAAAGGGGGAGAAGGATTTATGTTTATGCATATATGTTTTGTATTGCAAAAAGGAGAAAAGAATTTGATGAGTTTTATGCTTGTTTATGCATGTTTATCTCCTTATGTTTGCATACATGTTTAGTTAGTTTATGTGCTTCATTGTCATATCTTATTTGTTTATTGTTATGCATGAGTTAAGGGGGAACTTCCTTGAAGCTTTACTTTAATCCATGCATATATAACTCCATGAGTTTTATCATCATCAAAAAGGGGGAGATTGTTGGCCCAAAGGCCCATCACTCTAGTTTTGATAATGATAACTCATGTAGTTATAGTACTAATGATCTTGTGTTTATTTAGTCTCAGATTTGTGATCAAGATCTTAGTAGGTGCGTAGCTTCAACAAAGGATTTAAAGTCAAGTTTTGGAGCTAGCACAGTTTGATTCAAGAGCTTGTGCATCAAGACCACATCAAGTACTCAAGAGGCGTCTAGCTCGTTGGATCTTGTTTGGACCAAGTCAAGAAGATGAGAAGACTTCAAGTGAAGACCTTCATGATCAATACTTGTGTCTAGGTTTGTTTTTATAAGATTTTATTTTTAGATTAAAATGTAAAGGATAGAATAGTTGGTGGATTGCTCAAGTATACTATACACACACACTCTTGATTTAGTTGTGTTTTCATAAAAGAATTTTTATTTTGAAAAAATACAAAAGAGTTTTCTTTTTGAAAATTACCGGTTTGATTTTTGGACTTCATATATACATGTCTTTTTAACCAAAACCGTTTTAGAGTTAAATGTCAAAAACATAGATATTTCATCATGTATGTGTAGTGGATTATATCCATACACTCTATGCTTTAAAAGTGTTTAAAATATCTTATTTTTGTATTTGGAGAAGTTTTGGAAAAATAAGTGTTGAAAAACCAATTTGGAAAAATACGGTTTTCGTTTTTAGCCAAAATTTCTAAGTTAAAAAAATAGTTCAAATTGTTTGTAACATGTCTTGATTTTGCTCAAACATGTTTGTTTATCAAAGTATAATACTGAACCTATTTTTGTAGATTTTTCGTGAATTTATGGGATTTTATTTTAGAAAAAAAAGCTAACTTTTTAAATCTCTAAATTGGCCTGCCAGGCTCTGGCGGTCGACCGGACCATGAGCCGGTCGATTGTAGCGGTCGACCGACATGCACAGAAGTGCACAGGAGGGCCGGTCGACCGCACGGTCGACCGCCAGAGAGTAGCTGCTCTCTGGAAACGGCCCCGGTCGACCCGGCGGTCGACCAGCAGAGAGCATAGCTCTCTGTATCCTTGCCACGATCGACCAGCCGGTCGACCGCTGGCTTAACGGTCAGAATTCTGACCGTTGGCCGGTCGACCGGGCGGTCGACCGACAGGTCAACCTGGCTCCCAATGGCTAGTTTTTCTGGCCCTATATTTAATTGGGGCTTTTGGGGGCTGTTTCAAACAAGATTTTGAGAAGAGTTTTAGGCTAGTTTTGTATGCCCATTTTAGTGGTTATATCCACATGTTTTAGAGCTACATTTTCAAATCAAAAGAGTGTTTTGAAAAGTGATTTTCTTGAGTTTTCCTCCACCATTTCAATCTTAGTTTTCTCACACAAACACTTGAGCTATCCATTGCTATATCTGCCTATAGGGATATTTGTTGTGAGAGGATTTTAGGTGATCAAAGTGTTGTGATCACCAAAATTCCATCTTTGTACTTTGAGGAGGTGGACGTGTGTGTTCGCGTTGTTTCGGATTCAAGTAAGAACTTGGTGTTTGAGGTGCGGCCTCGACGAGCTAGTGGGCTTGCAGTATGTTCTTGCAGGAACAAGAGAGGGACTAGAGAGTCCAAAGAGCTTGTAGGTGTTGCGGCACCAAGTGATCCGATGGGATCGATTTTAGTGGAAATCCTTCATAGTGTTGAAGGCGGGGACGTAGAGCAAGTGTGCTCGAACCTCGAAACAAATCTCCCGTGTTTGCGATTGCTCTTTCTCTATATCTTACTTGTTTATATCTTGCATGCTTTTATTGCTTTCATCATTATATGCTTGATATACTTTGTGTGCTTAATTGTTATATGCTTGGGTATTGTTTGCTAACACTTGTATTTAACCAAGAGAGCCAACGCGGCAACTCTTATTTAGAGGAGTCTTGAAGAGTTAGTCCAGAGCCCTTCACGGGGAATCCGGCTACACTCTTGTGTTATACTTGGTGTTTAATTTAATAAGTTTTTTAATTCCGCATTATTTGACCATTAGATTAGCCATCACCTATTCACCCTCCTCTAGGTGATTACAAATATATGTCCTTATTTCAGAGTATATGTCGATGTTTCCAAGTAAATGTTCACATTTTCGAAAATATGTCCACCTTATGAAATATATGTCATTTTTGTCTCATAAATATTCAATGTTTATACTTTGGTACTAGCTTATGTCTCGCACAGGTAATGGAGGAGAATCTACAAATAAGACGTCTAGTAAAGAAGAAGCATCGTGGGAGGAATAAGATAAGAAAAATCAACAATTGATTTGTGATGCGCCGATTATGAGCAGTAGATGTCAGAAAGATGAACATAATCGTCGTATTTGTAACGCTAATCCTATTCCAGATTTGGACAAAGCAAAGGTATCATTCTCCAATATTTATCCACCTTAGTATGATTCTGTCTACTTTTTTGACATTTTGTACACATTTTCAGGTATATGTCACATTTTGGAATATTTGTCCACATTTAGGAATATATGTCCAAATTTTGGAATATATCTCCACATTTCAGAGTATATGCCGACGTTCCCAAGTAAATGTCCATATTTTCAAAAATATGTCCATCGTATGAAATATATGCCTTTTTTTTCTCATTACTATCCAATGTTTATATTTTGGTACTAGCTTATGTCTCGCGCAAGTAACAGAGGAGACTTTACAAATAAGACCTTCAGTAACGAAGAAGCGTCATGGGAGGAACAAGATAACGCGAATTAACAATCGATTTTGTGACGCGCTCGGTTGTGTACTGTAGATGTCAGAAATTAATAATAAAAAGATAAACAAACAAATAAGTGAATAAATAAATAAATATTTATATGTAAAATGGTTTTTGTTTTATAAACAATAGAGGTTAAATGATTTATAAAATAGCCATTTAATTATTTTTTTTGTTTTGATTCAATTTTATTTTTTAAATATTTAAATGATTTTTTTATAAATATTTTAATCAAGTTAATAAAAAATTTTGAAATGGACAAACAACAATTGAAGTGGATAGCAAAATAATTACTTCAAAAATTTTAAATTGAACAGAAAAATGATTAAAGCAACTGTCATCAAAGATTTTATAGTACATCATGTGGGCCAATTAAAAGACAAGTGATAACACATGGGTCAATTAAAATAAGGGTAATATAGGCAATACGAATATACACCAAGTTATGTATTGAGACATAGGCATGCAAACAAAGAAAACTTGATCAAAGAAATTTTTAACCCGATTTTTTTTCTTCAGAGAGTTTTTGACACAAATCGAACTCTCTGAGAACCTTAAAACAATTTTCAATTTTTTTTAAAACCTCTTGTGCTGTGTTTGTATTACCTACCATGCTCTGAAGGAAGCGTAAAAGGCCTCATTCTCATACTGAGGGACCACACAAGTCTGGCAGAATAAATGTGTCGTAAAGACATGCCAAAAAAACAAGAAGTTTTTGCATCAATTTGAAGTTTATATTCTGATTATAGAATCATGTCTTTATCTTTCTGAAAATCTATGTACAGATGCTTTTGTTTAAAGTAATTATTTTTGATATATGGTAAAATTAATTTGTTCGTCCCCCCACAAGGCCACATGGTAAATCATTGGATTTGCTTCCTGTGGTGGGAGTTTTTCGCTACAAAAAAATTGGACACTCTCTATTGATCCCATCAAGAACAGGAGGAAATGAATACCTATCAGATCAGGAGCACTGGTGTGACTCGGGCCAAAGACTCTCGGGCGTAAGAATAAACTCTTATTTGAATAACACTGAGAATACTTGTGAACAATGTGTTTTGGTGATAATCAGAAACTAACCTTTTTCTTGATGGAGATGGAGGTGTATTTACACAAACTTGAGCTATCATTGTGTTTGAATCTCCATAACTGCATGGCTTATACGTTATGAATTTCTCGTTACCGCTTGGATCACGCCACTTGATTGTTGAGATACCATGCATAGATATTCGCCACTAGCCATAATAGCCCGCATGATATAGGGGCGTTATAACGTTTAGAAAGTGTGAATGATCTGTCAGCATAGCTGAATCCACAAATCACGGGGATCGTGCTGTCCAGCTGTAAGTAGCGCAAGAGCAGCAGGCTTTGGAGGATCTTCTGTTGGAATATGAAGAATATATATGTGAATCTTTGAATTGAATTACAGCGAGATCCGTTGATCGAATCAATTGGATGATGGTTGGAGTGTGTTCTCCTTCCATAGGGGATGAACGTGGTGTATTCACATGTTCAATTCCGACTTCGAATGAATGAGATATTCAAGTCTAAAGATTGTCTAATTCAAAGCCAAAATGGGACTAAAGGTAGCTAAAAACATTTAGTCCCATATTGGCCATGAGATGGAAGTTCATTGTGTTTAAATAGAGAAAATTGAGAACAAAGGGTGTGCCCTTTGGGTACTTGGAGTTTTCGCGCGCGATTGGGAGGGAACTATGCCCACACATGCGCGCTGGCGGCCTGCCGGCGCCGGGCCAGGCTCGGGCTCGAGTCTGGGTCTGAGTTCGGGTTCAGGTTCGAGTTCCCGGCCTGGTTCTTTTTGAATCGGGTCTCACGGGTATGGGTTGCAAGCATACCCGCTCCGCTCCAGATTCAAACCGCCCGCCAACTGACCCGCTCCACGTCAGACCCGGTGCGGGGGACGTAATTGTCTTAAGGAGATTCGCTCTAAGCGTAGGAAGGAAATTGAAAGGTGGTTCTTAAATTAAGGAACGTTCTCTTGAACGGAAAACCTCCCACCTGATATTTGCCGACCTGGCCAATTAGATTGTTGATATTTCAGTGATCTTGAATAGTTGTCAGATTGATTCCTATTAAGCAGAAACCAACATCTTCGTGTTGGAGAGCCTTGGATAGCTCCAAAAAGGATCCTTGTACCGATTATTAGAGTCTCTGAATAGTTGCACAATTCTGGTTAAGTAGTGGATCCAGGTAAGTGGTGCCGGACCAGATTTGGGCTCAGGGCAAGGCCTGATGATATCTTTTTTGGGCCAATATTATGTGAGGTGGCCCCGCTGGTAGAGAAGTAATGTTTCCAGGCAGTAAGACACGAGGGTCGCTCTCATCATGCATTGGAGATCGACCACTACACTCCCCAATGAGCACCGGTTCAAATCCCATGGGTTGCGATATATGTGAACAAGGAGTGTGTGCGCATAGGCTGACGGTTAACCACAATTTTCGTCTAAAAATAAAGAAATAATAAAAATTAAATTAAATTAATTTATTCCAAAAATTTAAAGTTGTGAAGGTAAAAACTTAAAACTGCATATTTAGGAGTTCAGCATTGAAGCCTATTTAGATTGAGCCGAGTACATGAACCAATTGAGCTGATTATATTATTAGAATGTGGGGCCAAAACATTAATTAAAAATACGCCAATGACAGCAAGCGTGGAAGCTACACAATCTAAATAGCCATAAATAAATCAAACAAAATAAAGTTGTCTTCATCATGCATCCATGCAACGCAACAAATGAAATAATCAAATAGTAAAAGTGTAGCCCATCAGCATCAAAGGCAGCAATCTTGACTTCTTAAAACTGCATCCGAACCAAAAACAAAGTCTGCTTTATTTGCTGGAAAAGCTATTGAAGACAATGAAGAGGAACTAAGATCTAATTAATCTCTATCATGTACCAAAAAATAAAACACAAAATGCATTAAATTCACTCATTAGTAACCAGTTTAAAATAGCAATCACCATAATTACCATCTTTGTTGTAGTGATCAAAGCAAAATAATTAATTTCCGCGAGACCAGAAGGGGAACAATTAACTTACCCAATGAGTTGAAAGAAATGAAAATTTTAATTTTTGAGGGAATTTCATTTAAGTTGGAAGGAACGTTTGTGCGACCCATGAATTTTAAACAAACAAACTGTACAAAATGCGGCTCGCAATAATATTTATGCACGAGCATGTTTGCATGGAGCAAAGTTGCATTTCAATTAGATCACAATAAGGCAAAAACGAAAGAGGACGTAGCTAGATTGAGGGAGATTTTCCAATACGATTGGTTGAATGGTCGATCTCGTGCCGCAAACGAAAGAGTACGTAGCTAGATTGAGGGTAGAACTATCATCAACACAATAAACAAGCAGAAATAAAGATTTTACGTGGAAACTCAAATTGAGAAAAATTACGGAATGAGAGAGAATTCACAATATTTTTCTTGAGGTTACAGTGAACTCTGTAGTGTGTTTCTTTGCTTACAATTTTCTCAATCTTTTCGATCTGTCTCTTCTTCATGGGTTTCTAGGAGCATAGATATCCTGTAGTGTTGTAGTTGGTGGTGCGGATTCTTCGGATCTACACGATCAGGGGCGGAGCCAGAAAAAAAATTTGGGTGGGCTGTAATTTTTAGAACATATGCTTATGAATTATATGAATTTGTCAAAAGAATAAAACAATATTCTCCAATAAACCAGGGGCGGAATCAGGAATAAATTTGTCAAAAGAAAATTAAAATAGAAGGAGAGTTAAAGCAATAATTGAAAAAGAATCAAAATAGAAAAAAATTTAAGGGAATATATGGAAAAATGGGCCGGGCTGTAGCCCGGCCCAGTCAACTAATGGGTCCGCCCATGTACACGATTTGCACATTGGGATCCTTCCATAACCACTCAGATTGTTGTACTTGATTGCTGGGATTGGCATGCCAAGGTATTGATGGGAGAAAAACCGTGTACGAAAAATAGTATTTTGAAATCAAGAGTTTAAGTGTTATAGTTCTTTAGCTTTCTCGATTTTTCCGTTATAGCATATAGGCTATACAGGTCAAATTTATAAGGGTGGAAAGCGATAGAAGTATTGACGATACGTATTCACATTAGTTGTTAACAAATTCTTCTTTGTTTAAGAAAAAAAAAGAAAAAGAAAAAAAACTAGAAGTGATAGGAGGAGAAAGCGATGAAAACGGTGAATGAAAGATATGATATTGATGGAAGAAATAAAACATGAAATAGAAGACGAGGTAAAATACGAAGTGAAAAGTGTGGCGCATTGATTTGAAAAATGAAAAAAAGAACTTGTAGTGAAAAGATGAAAACAATAGTGAATAAAGAAGGTGATAAAAATAATGATAAGAAAATGAAAAAGTGGTTTTGAAATTGGTTTTTAAAACAAAGTAAAAAGAGAAGAAAACTCAAGACTACTAACTACTAATTACTCCACTAACATGTTAACCTCTTAGTGATGTTGCCTCACGTGAATTCTTGGCCATCACTAATCCTGGATTTCAAGAGCTTATCAAAACATCGCTCATAAGATCATTATTCACATCTACACTCAATCAAAACATGCAAGCTACCATTAATCCATCAAAACTACAATAGAGAAAGCATGAAATAAAATAAATATTATATGTTAGTTTGTTAGTGAGTTAGATGCTAGAATGTTAGAATCAATCATCATGAGTCATCAATGGCTCTTATAAGAACAAGGCCTTGTAGAGGCAATTAGATTCACCTAGATTATCAATCATGGGGTTAGCTTGGTTAGTGGTTAGTACTTTATTATAAAGAACTCTGAGAGAAAACTAGCTAAGCATGTAATAATACATCAAAGAAGAAACAATAGAAAGAAAGGAAGAAGTTTTACATAGATTGTCACACTTTATTATAAAGAACTCTCTCCTTCTCCTTGAATCAATCTCTGGACTAAACCTAGATCTAAAGGAAAATAAAATACAAATAAAAAATAAAAAGAACTCACTACTCTACATTAAAAAAAAAGAAAACCCTAACCTACTGCTCTCTAACGTCGTTTTGGCCCTCAAAATGTAGTATTTATCGGCAAAAGAAGGTTCTGGATGACGAGACGAAGCCACGCGTCGAAGGTCAACGCTGGACCTATATCATTGCCACGGATCTGCAGCAATAGCCATGATTTTGCGGCTCTATCAGGACCAAAGACCCTGATTTTTGGGTCCTAGTCTCGTCCAGCTGCGAGAGGTTCATTTATGCTCCCAATTTTTTGATTTGTGCTTTGATATTCTAGCAGACTGGGCTTCAATATTGGTCTCCAAGTGGACTCTATGTTGAGTTCTTTTAGAAAACTTGGCCTTCACGAAATCTTCAAATTTATCCCAAAAATAGCGACTTTCAGCCTCTTTTTATCGAATTACCCTTCTCCCGGTGTTATCTGCAAATAGGAGACAAAATCGATATTTAGTAGTGTCTATTTGTAAATCGGGCAGGTAATGTAATATGAATAATATAGAATTGGATACTAATCACATCCCCACATTTATCTTTTGCTCGTTCCGAGTAAAATAAGAAAAAAGAAAAACTAAACTAACAATGTTAATACACCATTTCGCAAGTGACGTGATTACTCTGAGCATGTGCAACAAGCCGTTAAACCTCTAGGTTTCTCTAGAGGAAGAGTTTTTGTCTCCTGAGAGTTCTCAGTGATTTACACCCACAAAATCCATAAAGAAAGAAAATAAATGTTAGTATATTTGAAAACACATATTGAAAGAGAGAAAAGTTTTCAAAATATTTTTGCAAAAATTAAGTGATCAAAGGTCATAAGTTCATCAAAAATTATTCGTCCTTAAACTTAGTCTTTATGCAAGATCATGTCATCAATTAAGATAAGAATTTCAAAATTGGATTGAATCATTGATCTTTCATTTAACCTAGATAATATGCACTTTATGATAGTGTGGATTTTTTGGATTTCAACTCTAACCATCAAGCCATTTATTCACACACATTCTTTTTTCTCTTAATTTTCTAAGATTTTCTAATTTACCTAGGTAGTGAGGCTTTAACCGATGACTCTCAAATCATGTGATTTTAAGGTACTAGATGAGAAAATATCTCTCGGGCTTAAGGACTCGAGTAAACAAGACCACAAAACTTAAGAAGTTTTATTTGTTTTGATCACCGTTAGACGTGATTAATCATACTTCCTAAGACATAATTAACCAGCTTAATTAGCCGCTAAATAATAATTTTTTAATATTTATAACGTTTTAAGTCTTTATTTCAATCTAAAAAATGTGTCAGTGTGAAGTGCATACTCTCTAAGGTAACAAATTTAGGATCAAATTATCTTTTCAATCTTTCTTTCTTAACCTATAATCTTAAACAAGATTCATTATTTCGACTAGATTTAAGATGTCATAATTAAAGTTTTCTTAATTTCTAAGATCATTGTAATTTTTTTAAAAATAGATCAAAAATTTTTCTTTTGTTTCAAAACGTTTTTTAAGAAAGAAAAAAATCCTATATAAAAGAGAAAATTCTAAGAATATCTTAAAAAAAGTGAAAAAAAAGAAAATCTAAAAACTCTACGTTAGTAGATTCCCCCTCCCCCCCAACACTAATCTCATGCATTGTCCTCAATGTGTCGTGAATGTATGCATACATGAACATATAGAGGGAAGGAGAATTCACCTCAGGTGGTGGTTCTGATGGTGGTCTAATTGGTGCACGAAATACGGCCCAACCAATAGAATTTGGAGTTCGCAGGAACCTACCAGTGATCTTTCTAATATAACCCACTATTATGATGTATAAATGGATGATTTTTAATAGAAATTTTATCCCATCAATTTTTTACATTTTAAAAATAATTTTAGAGTCATAATTTTCAATACTTTTATTCCAGAATGGAGCATGAAATGATTGATTTTGATTCAGAAAGTACAAAAACTATTAGCAATTTAGAAAATTTACTGAAATCAAGTAAAGGTTTTGGAGTCGAAATTTGTTCAAGAAGTGGGTCCAAATCTAAATGAAGGGGTATGTTTGTGGGCTAACGCTAGAGATCTATATGGGCTTTATGGATGTTGATCCACAAAAATAGCATGAACTTTCTGTTGGGTATTCTGCTTAACAAGAATCAATCTGACAACTTATCAAGATCACTGAGATATCAACAATCTAATTGGCCAGGTCGGCAAATATCAGGTGGGAGGTTTTCCGTTCAATAGAACGTTCCTTAATTCAAGAACCACCTTTCAATTTCCTTCCTTGGTTTAAGCACCAATTAGACTGAATCCAAGTCAGTCTCGATATACTGTAAAGTATATCCCCTGTATAAAGGACTTAATCCACTTATACAGTAACACTTAGACTAAATCTAAGTCAATCTCGATATACTGTAAAGTATATCCCCTGTATAAAGGACTTAGTCCACTTATAAAGTATTTGAAGTGAGGTACGCTTACAGCGAATCTCCTTAAGACAATTACGTCCCCCGCACCGGTGCTAACGGGATAATGGACGCTGGTCTCCCAAGATACAACACTTCTTCACGGTATTTGGATAGCACTACCCAATTACCGTACGGTCGAACCGTAGTCAACCAGTACCTACACAGGATTAGCAAAACAGCGGTATAACGATAAATTTCAAATGAATATTTGTCTTACTCTTTTGGAGGAACACCCACTGTTGAGGACGTAGGAAGGTTGAAGAATTTTGACAGAATCTCCTTTAGGAAGTCGCTTTGGATTCCCACTTCACTTGGAAGTCGCGGATTCCCACTTCGTTGGAAGTCGCTCTGGAAGTCGTGGATTCCCACTTTGCTGGAGCCCAGTTCATAACCGAAGTCAGAACTATAGAGAGAGAGAGAGAGATCTCGGATTTTTGGTGTGTCTTAAAATGAGAACTTGGAATGCTTTATATAGCATTCCAAAAGGGGCCTTCAGGTCTGAACCCAACCAAAGGCTGCAACCTTTGGTCTGCCAACTGGTTCGCAACCTTTGGCAGGCTGCAACCTTTGGTCTGCCAACTGGTTCGCAACCTTTGGTCTGCCAACTGGTTCGCACCCGTTGGCTGTCCAACTGGTTCGCGACCGTTGGCGGATCGGTTCAGATCCTGACAGCGGAGCGGGCAGTCCAACAGGTTCGCAACCTGTTGGTGGATCGGGTCCGATCTGGTTTGGAAGTGGATCTGGTTCGGATCATACCTTGAGACCCAATTCAAAAAGAACCAGGCCAGGAAGGGAACCCGAACTCACTCAGACCCAAATCCGGACCCGAGCCCGGCACCGGCGCCGGCGCCGGCCGCCGCCGCCGCCAGCGGCGGCGCACGCGCGCGCGCACATACATGCATAGTTCTCTCCTTTTCGCGCGCGAAAACTCCAAGTACCCAAAGGGCACGCCCTTTGTTCTCATTTTTCTCTATTTATACCCCATGAGCTTCCATCACATGGCCAATGTGGGACTAAATGCATGTAGCTAACTTTAGTCCCTTTTGGCTTTGAATTAGGCAATCTTTGGACTTGAATATCTCATTCATTCGAAGTCGGAATTGAACATGTGAATATACCACGTTCATCACAAATGGAAGGAGAACACACTCCAACCATCATCCGGTTGATTCGATCAACGGATCTTGCCATAATTCATCTCGAAGATTCACTTTTATATTCTTCAATTCCAACAATCCCCCACAATGAATGGAGATTCAAGGAAATGACACACAAAGAGACTGACTCTATTGTGTAAGGTACTTTAGAAAAGAAACTGCATAAGGATAGGTGAACTAGGTCTTGAACCTTCCATAGCGAAAGCTTTATCGGACTTACTAGCTAATCAGTGAACTAGGTCTTGAACTGTTAGCCGTTAGTGTAAGCCAAGTCAACAAGCTTCACACAGTAACTTTCCAAATCAACTTTGGTTCTCTGTTGTGTCCGTTTTGGCCCTGGACATTCTTGGTTTCAGAGAGTATCTTTAGGGAATAACAGCCTCCATAGAGATTCCCAAAGAGCCGACCCAACTCTATACTCACATAGGTGATGGACCTATTAAGAGTAGTCTACTCTACTCCACTTGTTTAGAAACAAGATATAGGCATCATTAAAAGCGTTAAGCTTATCCTTAACCCACTTGTAGACAAGCACTTATGTGCACCTTAGGAATGGATTGGAGTCAAGCTCCCAAGTGCTTACTTGCTGAGTCAATCATAACTAGTTTTTCCTCTTGAACTTAGTCCGTGGGATCTCCAGTCGCTAAGTGAGGTTTCCATTAAGCTGACTCGGTAAGGTTAGGCTTTTAGACCCATTCCCCTCGATGCGCAGTTTATACGCTCTCCACTTAAACCTTTAGTAAGCGGATCCGCTAAATTATCCTTTGACGATACAAAGTCAATAGAGATAATTCCATTTGAGAGCAACTGCTTCACGGTATTATGTCTACGACGAATATGTCTAGACTTACCGTTGTATATCACATTTTGTGCCCTAGATATAGCTGCTTGATTGTCGCAGTGTATACATATAGCGGGCACTGGCTTTTGCCATAACGGTATATCTTCTAAGAATTGTCGAAGCCATTCTGCTTCTTCTCCAGCCTTATCTAAGGCTATGAATTCCGATTCCATAGTGGAACGGGCAATATATGTTTGCTTAGAGAAGATTTCCAAGATACCGCTGCTCCTGCTAGAGTAAATACGTATCCGCTAGTTGATTTTGATTCCTCAGAATCTGCAATCCAATTAGCATCACTGTATCCTTCCAGTACAGGAGGATACTTTCCATATCTCAAGGCATATTCCTTGGTATGTGATACGTAACCCAATACTCGTAGTAGAGCGGTCCAATGTAGATCACTAGGATTGCTAGTATATCTACTTAACTTGCTTACAGCGTAAGCAATATCGGGTCTAGTGCAATTCATTAAATACATTAGACTTCCGATAATCTGAGAATACTCCAACTGGCGTATTCCAGTTCCTGTATTCTTATGAAGGTGGACGTGTGGGAGAAAAGGATTTGTATTCTCTTTTATCCCATGATCCTTGAATCTTTCTATCATCTTATCCACGTAGTGAGATTGAGATAGACTGATTCCATCTGGTGTTCTAGTAATTTTAATGCCTAAAATTACATCAGCAACCCCCAGATCCTTCATATCAAAACTGTTGGATAACATTCTTTTAGTGGACTTAATAATCTCAATATTAGTCCCAAGTATCAACATGTCGTCTACATAAAGACAGACAATGATACATGCATCTCCAACTGTTTTCGTGTAAACACACTTATCGCATTCATTGATAGTGAATCCATCTTTGATCATGACACTATCAAATTTCTCATGCCATTGTTTTGGAGCCTGTTTTAAACCGTATAAAGATTTTACCAATTTACACACCTTGTGTTCTTGGCCCTTGACTTTAAATCCTTCAGGTTGCTCCATATATATCTCTTCACTTAATTCACCATTTAAGAATGCAGTCTTGACATCCATTTGATGGATATCTAAGTTGTGCAATACTGCAACCGCAATCAACATCCGTATGGACGTTATTCTTGTTACTGGTGAATAAGTATCGAAGTAGTCAAGTCCTTCTATTTGTCGATAACCCTTGGCTACTAATCTAGCCTTGTACTTATCGATAGATCCATCGGGTTTTAATTTTCGTTTGAAAATCCACTTACACCCAATTGGTTTACTTCCAGGAGGCAAGTTTACCAATTCCCAAGTATGATTACTTAGTATGGATTCTATTTCGCTATTTATAACTTCTTTCCACATTTGTGCTTCTGGGTTTGACATAGCCTCTTTAAATGTTTGAGGCTCGCTCTCAATAGCGTATGCTATGAAATCTGCACCAAAAGATTTTGAGATTCTAGATCTCTGACTTCTTCTTGGTTCAATTTCCGCATTTACATTTCGTTCCTCGGGGCTTTCGTCCCTGAACGCCATCTCGTGTGTTCTTTTCCCAGAAGTCTTATCTGCTTCCCGTTTGTACGGAAAGATATCTTCAAAAAACACAGCATCTCGAGATTCGATAATCATGTTTACATGAATATCAGGTATTTCTGATTTATGAACCAGAAACCTATAGGCACTACTATTCAAGGCATAGCCTATGAATACGCAGTCTATAGTTTTTGCTCCCAACTTAGTCTTTTTAGGTAATGGTGCTAGCACCTTTGCAAGGCACCCCCACATTTTGAGGTAATGGTAGGAAGGTGTCCTTCCATGCCATAACTCGAATGGTATAAGACCAAGTTTCTTGTGGGGTACTCTATTTAGAATATGATTTGCAGTTAATAGAGCTTCCCCCACAAGTTCTGCGGAGCTCCAGAACTTACTAGCATGGAATTAACCATCTCCTTCAAAGTTCTGTTCTTTCGTTCAGCAATTCCATTCTGCTGAGGAGTGTATGGTGCTGTAGTTTGATGTATTATACCAAAACTAGCACATAACTCACTAAAATCATTTGATTCATATTCTCCGCCTCTATCGGATTTTAGAATCTTGATTTTCTTGTTGAGTTGATTCTCAACTTCGGCTTTATATGTTATAAACATATTTATTGCCTCATCCTTACTGTTCAAAAGATACACATAACAGTATCTTGTACAGTCATCGATAAAAGTAATGAAATACTTTTTACCGCCTTTAGTTGGCATAAACTTCAAGTCACATAGATCGCTATGGATTAACCCTAAAGGTTCTGTATTTCGATCTATTGAGTGAAATGAATTTTTAGCCAACTTGGCCTCAACACAAACCTCACACTTGCGAATTTCTTCCAAGTTGAGTTTAGGAATATATCCCAAATTAGACAAGTTCTTTAAAGACTTGTAATTTACATGCCCTAATCTAGCATGCCACAAATTAAGAGACTCAAGCAAATAAACAGAAGAATTTCCTTTATTTATTAGCTTTGGGTACAAATACACAGACTTTTTATCAACCACTGCAACATTGGCTTTAAAAAGTCCATCAACAAGATAGCCCTTACCCACATACATCCCACCCTTAGTAAGTACAAATTTGTCGGATTCAAATACCATTCTAAATCCCTTCTTACTAAGTATTGATCCGGAGATCAAATTCTTGCGGATGTCTGGAACATGAAGCACATCGTTAAGAGTAAGCTCTTTTCCCGATGTCCACTTCAGGATGACCTTGCCTTTTCCTTCAACCTTTGAGACGGCTGAATTCCCCATGAATAGTTGCTCATCTTGCTCTAGCCTTTGATATTCTGAGAATAACAATTTCTCCGAGCAGATGTGCCGAGTAGCTCCCGTGTCTACCCACCAATCTTTGTTATTGGTTGTCAGATTCACTTCTGACACCACAGCTGAAAGACTTGGTGATTCATGGTTGGTCATGTTTGCCTGTGGGTGGCTCTTCTTGTTCCCCTTAAGACGGCTGCGACATTCATTAGCTTTATGTCCTTCTTTGTTGCAGACATAGCAGGTTCCTTTGAAGCGCATGCTTTTGCCGTCTTGGGCCTTGCCTTTGTACCCTTGGGATGTCTTCTTCCGCTTCAAGCCTTTGGAAGTAGACGCTTTCCCCTTTGAGTCCTCGATCACATTAGCTTTTGCTTCGTAGGAGTTCTTGCTGGTCCTTTTCTCGGACTTGCGGTTGTCCTCCTCTATACGAAGCCTCACAATGAGATCCTCCAACTTTAGCTCCTTTCGCTTATGCTTCAGGTAGTTCTTGAAGTCTCTCCACGCTGGGGGGAGTTTCTCCACGATGGTTGCAACCTGAAAAGTTTCAGGAAGAATCATACCTTCGGCCTCTATCTTGTGCAAGATAAGTTGGAACTCTTGCACCTGACTGATGACAGTCTTGCTATCCACCATTTTGTACTCCAGAAATCGTCCAACGACGAACTTCTTGGTACCAGCATCTTCAGTCTTGTACTTCTTGTCAAGACTGGCCCATAACTTCTTTGCCGTAGTGATTGGACTGTAGACATTATAAAGAGAGTCATCCAGTCCATTAAGAACATAATTTCGGCAAAGGAAGTCACATTGAGTCCATGCATCAGTTGCAGGCTCTGGTGGATCTTCTTCTAGGAATCTGGCCAGATGAAGAGTGGTCAAGTAGAAGTACATCTTCTGTTGCCACCTCTTGAATTCTGTGCCATCAAACTTTCCTGGCTTCTCCGGCTTCGGGTTAGGAAGTGGAGGAGGCATCAAACTTTAGAGCGGCATGTTTGTTGCCTTGCTTGAGCTATCTTGATTTGTATCAGACATCTTTCGCAAGTTCAAGCAGAACTGAAGTTAGTAACTTCAATGATAATTGTCTTAAGATTGTTGGGTATTCTGCTTAACAAGAATCAATCTGACAACTTATCAAGATCACTGAGATATCAACAATCTAATTGGCCAGGTCGGCAAATATCAGGTGGGAGGTTTTCCGTTCAATAGAACGTTCCTTAATTCAAGAACCACCTTTCAATTTCCTTCCTTGGTTTAAGCACCAATTAGACTGAATCCAAGTCAGTCTCGATATACTGTAAAGTATATCCCCTGTATAAAGGACTTAATCCACTTATACAGTAACACTTAGACTAAATCTAAGTCAATCTCGATATACTGTAAAGTATATCCCCTGTATAAAGGACTTAGTCCACTTATACAGTATTTGAAGTGAGGTACGCTTACAGCGAATCTCCTTAAGACAATTACGTCCCCCGCACCGGTGCTAACGGGATAATGGACGCTGGTTTCCCAAGATACAACACTTCTTCACGGTATTTGGATAGCACTACCCAATTACCGTACGGTCGAACCGTAGTCAACCAGTACCTACACAGGATTAGCAAAACAGCGGTATAACGACAAATTTTAAATGAATATTTGTCTTACTCTTTTGGAGGAACACCCACTGTTGAGGACGTAGGAAGGTTGAAGAATTTTGACAAAATCTCCTTTAGGAAGTCGCTTTGGATTCCCACTTCACTTGGAAGTCGCGGATTCCCACTTCGTTGGAAGTCGCTCTGGAAGTCGTGGATTCCCACTTTGCTGGAGCCCAGTTCATAACCGAAGTCAGAACTATAGAGAGAGAGAGAGAGAGATCTCGGATTTTTGGTGTGTCTTAAAATGAGAACTTGGAATGCTTTATATAGCATTCCAAAAGGGGCCTTCAGGTCTGAACCCAACCAAAGGCTGCAACCTTTGGTCTGCCAACTGGTTCGCAACCTTTGGCAGGCTGCAACCTTTGGTCTGCCAACTGGTTCGCAACCTTTGGTCTGCCAACTGGTTCGCAACCTTTGGTCTGCCAACTGGTTCGCACCGTTGGCTGTCCAACTGGTTCGCGACCGTTGGCGGATCGGTTCAGATCCTGACAGCGGAGCGGGCAGTCCAACAGGTTCGCAACCTGTTGGTGGATCGGGTCTGGTCTGGTTTGGAAGTGGATCTGGTTCGGATCATACCTTGAGACCCAATTCAAAAAGAACCAGGCCAGGTAGGGAACCCGAACTCACTCAGACCCAAACCCAAACCCAAACCCGGACCCGCGCCCGCGCCCGAGCCCGGCACCGGCCGGCCGCCGCCAGCGGCGGCGCGCGCGCGCACATACGTGCATAGTTCTCTCCTTTTCGCGCGCGAAAACTCCAAGTACCCAAAGGGCACGCCCTTTGTTCTCATTTTTCTCTATTTATACCCCATGAGCTTCCATCACATGGCCAATGTGGGACTAAATGCATGTAGCTAACTTTAGTCCCTTTTGGCTTTGAATTAGGCAATCTTTGGACTTGAATATCTCATTCATTCGAAGTCGGAATTGAACATGTGAATATATCACGTTCATCACAAATGGAAGGAGAACACACTCCAACCATCATCCGGTTGATTCGATCAACGGATCTTGCCATAATTCATCTCGAAGATTCACTTTTATATTCTTCAATTCCAACACTTTCAACCATTTAAAAAAAAAAGATCACAAACTTTCATTTTGACAAAACACTACCACAAACTTTCATGAAATTTTTAAAAAATACCCTCTGTCAACTCTGGTTTAAGAAAATGAGCACGTACATATCGCATATCGCGTGACAAATTAGTGATAAAAAATTTTCTTTTTTCTCAAGCTCCACCATCAAATTCAACAAAAAAAAAAAAATTCCCTCAACCCACCCGCCGCCTCCTCTTCCCCCCACCTCCTCCCGCCCCTTCCTGCCTCCTCTACCTCATCGCTCCTCCTCTCCCTCCTCCCCGACCTCCTACGCCTCCTCCCCACCTCTCTCCGCCTCTCCCTGCTCGTTCTCCACTGTCCCCGCCACCTCCACCTCCCAATGTGCCCTCCGCCTCCTTCTCGCACTTCACGACCTCCCCGATCTCTTCTCTGATCATTTCTCTCTATTTTCTTTAAATTTTGTGTGCGTTAGATGAGGGTAAAACTATCTTCCTGCAACCGTTTGATAGTTTATGTAGTTTCTTGTAAATACCAAAATTTCTAGTAACATTTTGCAAAAATAAAAGTTCATGATATTTTATTAAATTTTTGCCTGTTGATCACTTGATCTCTTTTCCTTTTCTTCTCCTCCCTGTGCATAAACCTTTTTCACTTTTATTTTGTTTTTCATGCTTCATTGTCAAGAGAGAGAGAGAGGGAGAGGGAGAGAGAGAGAGAGTAATAAATTGTAAGATGGTTCATGACCCATATTTTGAGGGCTTGGAAGAAAAGCTTAATCCCGTTACTCCGTTGTAGGATAAACTGATGAGAATATATTTCACATGGGCATTATTTGCAAGATACTCGAATAATAATACTTGGGGCTATTTGCAATTTATATTACGAAATTATTACATAATTTGCTTGAGCCTGAAGTTCATGGAATTGTTGCAGCTATAGTGGGAAGTGGGATTCGAAGAATCATTTGAGAAATCATGGATAAAAAAACCAAACCAACAAGGCTGCAAGAGAACGTACAAACTCAGCAATGATTCCAATGAAGGAAAATCTTTCGATTCGGCTGATGGAATTTATTTGCACAGAAAATGCTGTCTGTGGATTGTGATGATTTCGTCGATGCTAAGATCCAAACGGCAAAAAGGAGAACAATTCTCAAGCTTGTTGCTTTTTGGTGTTGTGGAAGAAAAAGGCAGGCCTACACTCTTCACTCTCTCTTCTTCAGGTTTAAAATCATTTGTTGTGTCCACTGCTACCATCCAATTGTTTACTGTAGTTTCTTGTCCCTTTCAAAATTCCAAGTCTCTTTTTAAATTTTCTTTCTTTGTTCTTTCAAGCCAAAGGCATAAGCTAATCATTGTCATGGAAATTTTTTATTTAAACAAAATGATGAGCCATGTAATCGTTGGCCGTTAGCTACTGATGTTGTGCGCCGACAATAACCCCACAGAGGAACCCTAGATCTTCAAAGCACAGAAGAACAGTACCACAACCAGCACAAACAAAACAAATCTAGAGAAAGAGCACGAAACACAGATTTAACGAGGTTCGGCCTTGTCGCCTACGTCCTCGGGGCAAGAAAGGGGGAAGGTTTTTATTGATTTCAACAAATCAATACTTACAGCAATGGGGATCGGGAAAGTTCTTCCTCTGCTCTACTCTCCTCCCTGATTGCACACAAACCCTCTCTCAAAGATCTCTCTCAAGATGCTAACCCTAGAAATCTAACACAGCCCTTTTATAGGGTTCAAAAATAACCCTTTCCGAAACAGGCAGACCTGACTGTCGGTCGACCGACCCCATGCACCGGTCGACCGGGCCGGTCGACCGTTCCCAACTGAGAGTTGGGTCACTTCAGTTGGTCGACCGCCCGGTCGACCGATCTCCTCCTGCGGTCGACCGGGCCGGTCGACCGCTACGCTGTGCATGTCAGCGTGCACATCGATCGACCGGAACGGTCGACCGAGCCACTGCTTCTGCCGACGATCGACCGGGCCGGTCGACCATATGCGGTCGACCGGGCGGTCGACCGCTACGCTGTGCATGTCAGCGTGCACATCGGTAGACCGGAACGGTCGACCGAGCCACTGCTTCTGCCAACGGTCGACCGGGCCGGTCGACCGTGCGCCTGTGCTGCTGCTGATTTCTGGTTCTCTTCTTCTTCTCTTCGTCGACTTACTCGACGACTTCCTCCCCCAACAATTGTCCACCTCGGTGAAGATTTTTTTAAAATCTGAGCCGATCTCCAACGTACCCCAGTCTATCACCTGGCGAAATCGACACACGATCTCGGCGAAATCGACACACGATCTCAGCTTGCGCGCACCGGACGAAATCGACACACGATCTCGGCGAAATCGACACACGATCTCGGCTTGGAATCTGTAGCTCAGCTATCCACTGGAAAGCACCGCACATGCCTTCCTTGCACTTCACCTTAGGAGAACTTTCATACATGCCGATCACCATACCGTGGCTCCTCCTCCGCAACTTCCCGACCTCATGAAGACGCCTCATGAGCCAACACTGACTCTCCAACTGACTAGTTCTATCTAGTCTACCTGTCTTCCACTGACGGTCCAACCAAGTCTACGTAGAGCACACCAAACATCATCGGCTTCAACTGGATGCACACCACTCCTTATGCAAGCTCATCATCCTCTCACCGGAAGATCAACCTGTTCATCGAGATCACAACACCTCACCTCTACGTGAAGTCCAACTGGCCACAACACTTCACCTCTACGTGAAGCCTCTCCACCTCTACGTGAAGTTCCATCGGCCACAACTCTTCACCTCTACGTGAAGATCCAAACAGCTTCTCGAGAACCCAAATAGCTTCATACGGGTTGCATCACCAACTGGTTGCGCCTTTACGGCTGCCTACGTACCTTGCCCAAAGGATCAAGCCAACCGTAGTTCATTTAGATGAGCTTCATCAAGCTCAAGCACTGGTACCTGTATCTGCAGCAGCGAACCTGTCAGACTAAGTCATATGAACCTCTTCCGACCATCATGGAGAACAACGGCCTTCAACTTGAGCTTGTCGCGATCACAAGCTTGAGATTCATGCTTCTTTCCCCACAAGCGTGGTTTCACCTTGGTTCCAATGACTGCAAGCACCTCGACATCCTCAGCAATGTCTTCAACCTGTTCAGCATCACCCTTGATTTCATGATCTCCACCCGGTGTCACATCCGATGAAGTCTTCACTGATGCCGAACCAACTGGAGATGATGGAGTAGCATCAATCTCCACCCGCTGCGATACTTCCTTGGTCTCCGTCCTTTCCACCTGCTGAGAGACGGTAGACTTCAACATTGAAGTCTCTCCAAATGTGACATGCCTGCTCATCACGATCTTCTTGTCTTCGGGGTCCCACAACCTGTAGCTGTTCCTCTTGACGCCCAAATAGACAAACCTCTTTGCTCGCGGATTCACCTTGCCATTCTTGGCACTGAAGTAGGTCGGACTTCCAAATTCCCGCAGCAAACAATGATCTTGAGCAGCTTCCCAAGACCAAAATTTCAATGGAGCTTTACCTCCTATCGCAGTCGATCTATTCATGAGATGGCTAGCATACTCAGTCGCCTCAGTTCACTTGTCTAATCCTGCATTAGACAACAACCTCCAAACCTCCTCCAATAAGGAACGGATTACTTCTTTAGCCAACCCATCTGTACCTGTCGTGAAGTGAGTAACAATTCCGGTGTTCTGGCCAAATCGTAGGAATTGGTTCATGTCCTTTCCAACATTACCAAACTTCAGCTCCTTAATCTTCCTACCTATCTGCCTCTCCATCTTCCTTTCCACTTCACCAATATATCTAGGGCTTCACTACTTTGTCTCATTGGATATATCCAATAATGCCTAGATACACTATCAACGAAAGAGATAAAGTACCTGTGACCTCCAAGCGATGCCGTCTTAGCAGGTCCCCAAATGCACACGTGAACACAATTAAGAAGACCTTCATTGCGGTGAGTACTGGTGCTGAATCTCACCTTCTTCTTGTCCAGAACGCTGTGTTCACCTTCCAACTTGCAGGTAGCAGCACCTTCCAGCAATTCCATCTTTGCAGGAGCTCGCAAAGATTTTTCTCCTTCCTGTCTGACCTTTCCCTGCTAGACCTCCGGGCCACCATCATCTGAGGAACTAGAAATTCCACCTGACCTGTCACCGTACTACCCTTCAAGTAGTAGAGATTGTCTCGGCGGATGCCCTTCATCACCACCATCGAGCCTCTGATCATCCTGAGATCGCCATTTCGAACAGATATCACCATGCCCGATGCTTCCAAAGCTCCAATGGAGATGAGATTTCTCTTCAACTGAGGTATATACCTCACTCCCTTCATCTCCCTTACCATCCCATCAAATATCCTGATTCGGATTGTACCTACAGCCTCCATGCTACATGGGTGATCATCGCCCATAACGACCGAACACCCCTCCAGCTTCTCAAAGCTAGAAAACCAACCCTGATTAGGGCACGCATGGTATGTTGTACCTGTATCCAAATCCACTCATCGTCCCATGAGTGACCAACGATGGGAGTAATGACTGAAAATGAGAAACCTGACAAGTCCGAATCTGATCCATCTGCCTGTGAACTACTCCTCTGAGTATTCGTCACCTTTGCAAGATTTGCTTCAGCCTTCGACTCCTTCTTCTTCCCTTTGAACTTCGGACA
Organism: Agave tequilana; assembly: GCA_038442645.1. Classification (NCBI taxonomy): domain Eukaryota; kingdom Viridiplantae; phylum Streptophyta; class Magnoliopsida; order Asparagales; family Asparagaceae; genus Agave; species Agave tequilana. Next base: position 162,131 of record JAVJIF010000648.1, read on the forward strand.
GTCCACTTTCCAGTGTCTTATTTCTCTACAGAAGGCACACTGGTTCTTCCTCAGATCCCTATAGCCCGACCTGAACTTTGATCTCCCTCTTTCTTCACTGCCCTTCCTAGATGAACCCCTGCTTCTTACTGCTAGCGCCTCTGCCGACGAGCTTGACTGAGAAGGCTGACTCTCCTTTCTCCTCATCTCATAGTTTGCCAACGCAGACGATACCTCATGATAGTCCAGAGTCTGCCTACCATTTATAAAGGTTAATGTGAATGTCTCATACTCCTCCGCTGGGAGTGAGTTCAGGAGGATTGCAGCCTTGTCTTCCTCATCTACCTTGACATCCACGTTCACCAAATCTGTAAGAAGCTTCATGTAACGGTTGATATGCTCATTCATGGAGCACCCCTTCTTCATCTGAAACCTATACAGCTTGCTCTTCAGCTGCAATCGCGATTTCACACTCTTGGTCAGATATTTCTTCTCAAGGGTCTCCCACAACTGCCTAGCAGATGTCTCGTGTAACAAGATATTTGATGTCTTGTGTTAGACACGACCTAATCAACCCACACGCAGACCTGTTCATCTTCTCCCATTCTTCTTCAGTGGTTTTTCCTCGTCTCTTCTCCAGAAGTAGAGTGTCCTCGAGGTTCGATGCATTCAGGGCATCCATAACCTCACACCTCCACATCCCAAAATTATTTGTGCCGTTAAACTTCACCACGTCTATCCTCGGATGAGGATCCATGGTCTTAACCGATGTACTTTCTTCTGCCATTTATCTACTGAAAACCTCTATGTATGCGGAAAACCAACGAAAATAGATCACAACTTCGATAAAAAATCAGATTTTTACCTTCTTCCCGAAACCCTAGATTGAGTTTCTGACTGGATCTACTCCACCAACGATTCCTTGAGCACTCCTTGCGTCCTTCTGAGATCGACACACGATCCCACGAACACGACTACCGCTGATCTGAGCTCGACACACGATCTCCACCGAATCAGCTCCAGAAGCCCTCCGAATCTCCAGAAAAATCCCAAGCGAAACCTGGGAAGCTCTGATACTACTTGTTGTGCGTCGACAACAACCCCACAGAGGAACCCTAGATCTTCAAAGCACAGAAGAACGGTACCACAACCAGCACAAACAAAACAAATCCAGAGAAAGAGCACAAAACACAGATTTAACGAGGTTCGGCCTTGTCGCCTACGTCCTCGGGGTAAGAAAGAGGGAGGATTTTTATTGATTTCAACAAATCAATACTTACAGCAATTGGGATCGGGAAAGTTCTTCCTCTGCTCTACTCTCCTCCCTAATTGCACACAAACCCTCTCTCAAAGATCTCTCTCAAGATGCTAACCCTAGAAATCTAACACAGCCCTTTTATAGGGTTCAAAAATAACCCTTTTCGAAACAGGCAGACCGGACTGTCGGTCGACCGGCCGGTCGACCGACCCCATGCACCGATCGACCGGGCCGGTCGACCGTTCCCAACCGAGAGTTGGGTCACTTCAGTCGGTCGACCGCCCGGTCGACCGATCTCCTCCTGCGGTCGACCGGGCCGGTCGACCGCTACGCTGTGCTTGTCAGCGTGCACATCGGTCGACCAGAACGATCGACCGAGCCACTGCTTCTGTCGACGGTCGACCGGGCCGGTCGACCGTGCGCCTGTGCTGCTGCTGATTTCTGGTTCTCTTCTTCTTCTCTTCGTCGACTTCCTCGACGACTTCCTCCCCCAACACTGAGATTACTAATTTAGATTAAATTTCATATCCGTAGAGAAAAATTTATTAATATAAATACATCAGCTTCAATTTTAACCTGCTCTTCTAATTCTCATAATTAAATTTCCTCCGTTTCCAAAACATCTTATACATCTTGTATTTGTATTGAGCATATATCAAATTCCTTTTGTTTGGTTCACAAGAGAAAAAAAAATTGCCACCATCTGAAGACCTCAAATTTTCACCACACATCGGCTGATTGGGACGTTTACAATGCTAAAATTTTGTTTTTTTACTTTACTTGTAGTTGTGCTAGCAAAAAAGAATTCAGAAGTCCATGTTATTTCCATTTAAGAATGAAGTTAAAACAAGTTCAATCAAATTAAAGTAAATATAAATTCCACCAATAACCACAAGGGCAAGGCTAAATTGCACTAAAATGTCTCAAATTTTTACTAATGTTGCACTTATATATGCCTTATTGTTTTTCTCCTGCACTTAATCACCGTATTCTTTAGTTTTTACTCAATACTCATACACAGTTGAATAGTAAACATGTGAAGACAAAAATGCAGTTAAATGAAAATCCTAGTTCCCAGGGATTCTTTTACCGGGCCGTCTCTCTGGCTGAAAAAGAAAAGAAAAAAATATTAAATATCTCTCTCTCTCTCTCTCTCATGCGCGCGCACACACACTCTTTAAGCGAAGATTCTCCTGCATTTTTCAATCCCTTGAGAGCGCTGATTGCGTCAAAAACAGAGGGAATCGCCCTCCTATCGATGGAGGAGGAGGAAGAAGAAGAAGCAACATCAAGAAGAAGATGATGGTAGCAAAACTCAAATCAATGAAGAAATGAATGACATGATGCTATTAAATAGCATGGCCGAGATGCTTCCAGAGGCGATTTGTATGTTAGAAATGAAGGTGATACCTTATTCTTAGACCCAAATGATGCTTGCTTTCATGAATTATATTTAACATGGCTTTTTGTCTTACATATCGGCACCAACAAAGTACACGTCAACTATCGAGCGATACATTTCATCACAAAATAACCGCGTCCAACCAGTATTATGCACTCCATGTATTGTTTTATAAATTTAAGAATAATGTGTAGTTCAAGCCGAATCTAGGAATGGGAATCGATTTTAAGACTAGAATTTTGGTGTCAGAGGAGGACTATTGGATAATGTGTAGTTCAAGGATTGGTAATAGTTCAAGAGGATACAATTACAGAGGTAAGTTAACAACCTATCATATGTTTTTAATTATTTATCTTAGCATGTTTATTGGAGTGATGGAAGCAAACTCTAGAATCTCTAGGTTTTAAATTAAGTAGGGCCAAAACAGAGTATATGGAGTATAAATTCAGTAAACAGGAAATCCGAGATTATAGTATTGTGAGACTAGATGGACAAGGCATACCGATGAGCAGTCATTTTAAGTACTTGGCTTTTATTATTTAAAAGAATGGGGAGATCGATAGTGATATCAACCATACGATCCAAGCCGGCTGATGAAAATAGAGGAGTGCAACAGGAGTTTTATGTGATCGTAACATTTCGTTATGACTGAAGGAAAAGTTTTATCGGACTGCTATTAAGCCAGCTTTGTTATATGACACCGAATGTTGGGCTATAAAGAGATATCATGCCCAAAAGATGAGTGTAGCAGAGATGCACATGTTTCGTTGGATGTGTGGTAACACGCTGAGAGATAAGGTGAGAAATGAGGATATACGTACTAAGATAGGTGTACACTCTATAGAAGAGAAGATGAGAGAAAACCGTCTACGATGGTTTGCGACGTAGACCTACAGATGCGCCAGTCCGGCGAGTAGAGCGTATCAATTTAGGGCAAGTTAAAAGAGCACAAGGGAGACCAAAAAAAACATGGATTGAGGTAATACGACAAGATATAGAGTCTAAAGGTCTTATTGAAGGCATATTGCTCGATAGGAATGAGTAGAGAAAGCTAATCAATGTGCCCGGTCCGGCATAATTCTCTTTTGGTTAATGTAGCCTACCCCAAATACTTGGGACAAATGGCTTAGTTGTTATTTTTGTTATATCTTAGCACCTTTATAATATTAGATATTAATTATTTTGTAGTTACCTAATCATCAATGCAAGTGGTATAGTATACAGGAAAATTCAGAAAACTTCAATAAAAGTCTATTTTTCTTAGTTATTGAAGGTAATGGGAATGGCAGGTACTGTTGTAAAATATTTCCTATCAACTAATTAAGTGTATATGGCAACATTTTTTTTCTATCTTTCATACAATACAAGCATTTGAAGCAATCTATTCACCAAGACAAAGCAATTTACCCCAACATTTAAAGTTAGACTCACAGGACTTCAATCCATCACAGCCCACCTCAATCTCTCAAGATCTTAAGTTAAAGATTCAAAGACTTTGACCCGTGATAACCCCGCCTCAAATTTCTTTGATTCAGAATGGGCAACTGCAAGTTTATATTACATAGTTTTGAATAATGTTTTATATATGTGAAATTCTATGTATTATCAAACTTCTTGTTATTTTTTACAAAACTGATGTTACCTTGATATAAACTCTGTTGTTCAATGTTAGAGATGATACTTAATTTGTGGCGTTATGGTTGAAATGAAAGGTTCAGCTTAATGATATTTGTTGATGCTATTTGGTGATATTTTATTAATTTTGTTTCTTATAGTTTTAACTTTGGTGATGTTGCCTAACCCTCAATCAGTATTCTAAAAATCGCTTTCATTATTCGTGCGGTCTCACTGAATAATGATTAATCGGATTAATCGGGAATAGATTAAAATTGAATTTTTAATATATTTAATTATATTTATATACAATTACATATAAATATATACGATTAATTATTGAAAATGCCTAAATATTACACAAGACATTGCCTATATGTGAAGTCATAAATCATAATATGATGAACAAGTCAATAAGAAAAAAATAGTAAAAAAGAAGAAAAAAACTTATCTCTTCGCATTAGCAATTCAAGATTTCAAATTTTGTAACATAAATATAAATTAAAGAACTTATCTACAAAATAAGATAAATAAAAAAATTAGTCAATATATCAACCAAAATAATGAGTTTTAAAGAATGATGTAGAAGAGTGCTAAATAAGTTAATTTAAAACATAATGAAAAATAATAAAATATAGGTATCACTTTTAGCAAAAAATACAATAATAAAATATCATAATTCATTTACTATTTAATAAATAACGGATTAATCGCCATTAATCTTTTTGGACCGAATAATCGCCTGATTAATCGCCAGAGCGCATAATCAAAGCGTTGAATTGAATATTAGACTGGCTGCCAACGAATAGGATTAATCAGCAGATTGATCTGATTTTTAGAGCACTGTCCTCAATTATTAGTAGTTTTGATAAATTTTAATGATATTATTTTTCTTTTTCTCAAGCGTTTTTAAAAAGTTTTATAGCTAGTCTTCTATTAAATTGTTTGCTCAAACTGTATAAATTGTGAAAAGAATAATATTTGATTACAGTATCTCTAGACTACTTTCATTTTTGCTATCCTCCAAGTCGGTTATTCAATTTTTTTGCTTGAGAAGAATTTATTAATTGATACAATAATAGAAAAGAATGTAAATTATTGCTACTATTTTTAGATTTGCATTATTTTTTTTTCTGAGGGATACACACACAATACCTAAACATGAAATAACTATTACACTTTTTTTGTGTTGGAGTGTTAATAGAAGGAAAAAAAAAGGTGAAAAATGAAAGATAAAGAAGTAATTATAATTTTTTTTTGCATATTATGTTAGGCCCTTCATTCACTTATTGCTTAGAAAATTGTCCAAGTGAGCATATTTAATTTATGGATTTGAGACGAAATAACAAAGTGTCAAGTTTTGATAATAATAAAGTATTTAAGTGCAACAAAAAATAATAAAATATATAAGTGCAGCATTAATAAAACTTTAAGATATTTTAAAGCAATTTAATACAAAAATAAAGGTCTCAAAACCAAACAAATCAAAACCCTTTTCTGCTTCTATATAACTTCTTATGCTATATATTCACATGGTCTTTTCAGTGATTTTACGTCCCTTTCAATCCCTTTTTCTTTTGCAAAAAAATTCGAAACAAATCCAGCTCATTAGTTTGATTTAGTCAAATTAAACGTGTGAACAAAATTTTTTTTTTTTTTAAAGAAAACGGGACCAAAGAATTAAATTTAAAAAAAAAAAACTAAAGAGCTGAACAAAAGTTTGCAATTGAAACCACGTCGCTTAGAGATATTTTCATTCAAATTGCCATTGATCATCCCCTTCAATTTCAGTTTTTACAGACACTCTCTCTGCGATGGACTCCTCCAAAACCCTGTCTCGTAGAACTGCGTCCACATCTCCTTCTCCATCGCCGCCATCTCCGGCGACGGTGCCGCCATCGGGATCCCCCATTCCTCCTTCATCGCCATGATCTCGAAGTCGCACTCGTCATAGCTGCACCCCGCCATCGGGGCCCAAACCGCCGCCTTCTTCTTGAGCGCGGTGATCCTTCGCCGCCGCCGCCTCTTGATGTACGCCCGCCAGCAGAGCCTCGCCGGCAATTTCACCACCGCGCATACTACGAGCCCCACGATGCCGCAGGGGAAGCAGCAGCAGATGGCCGCGCACTCAGCGGCGGTGCTGCCGGCGATCTCGCCGATTCTGGTGGCGGGCTTCGTCGGTTCCCTCAAAACCACCGGCTGCCGACCGAAGCGGGCAACCCGAGCCGGTGAGGCGGCGGGTTTGACGCTGCCGCCGGAGGCCGATCTAGGCATCGACGAGGGTGGAGGCGAAGGGGAAGGAGCGTGGACCGTCATCGATTCGACCGGTGAGATCAAATTCGAATGATCCGTTTCTTTATTTTCCTTAATATTTCAAGAAACGATGGGACGCCGTTCGAGACGGGAGGTCTCGATCGTGTGGTCGGAAGAGGGATGAAGGGGGAGTTTTATAGGGGCAAAAAAGTACAGGGGAAATTGGTGCGAGAGAGGGAGGGGAATTTTAAACGGTTGAGAGAGGCAAGAGGAACGAGAACCGTCTCTTTGAAAACTGGAGGGAGGGGAGAGAGAAACTGGGGGTTGAGATTAGAGTTTTTATTACCTTTAAATGGAAACGGTTAAGTTCAAGTCTCGCTGGAATTTGTTTTGAATTGGTGTTGGTCTTGGCGTTTCTTGAAAAGGCGTTTTAATTGTAGGTTTCTTTTTTGCATATAATAAACATAATTAAATGTATTCTTAAGGAGAGAGCGGGTTAGCTCCTTTGCGCGAAGGAGCAAGATGGTCTTTCGCTCAATGTGGGTCATCCATCATAGCTGATGGACGACCCGATGGAAAGAGAGAAAAAACACGTTTTGTTTTGTAGTGTGGCTCAAAGAAAATACTTTTATTTTATCTCTTTCCATTGGGATGTTCATCAACTGCATGGATAGCTGATATCGTGCAAATGACGGGATGATCCTTCGCTCGAAGGAGCTAACCCGTGTTGGAAATTTTATCCTTTTTTTTCCTTTAAATTAAAACATGCAATAATTAAAACTTAGCACAAATCAAATTAAATGTGTATCAATTACTAAACATGCAACAAAATTAAAATAAGAGTAAGATTGCTGGCCTGAGAGATGTAGTTGTGCAACGTACTGCCCTTGAAGACAAATGGTCGGTCTTCTCGTCCGAACGTCGAGTTGGCCTCGTCAACTAGCGGTAAAGACTCCCCTGGAATCACCAGCACCTGGGCTCGGACGTTAGCACCAGACCTCTATTCAAATTTAGAACGGTCGCCCAAAAAATAAAGAAAATCCAAACAGTTGAGATATTTTCTCAACTGACTTAGATCCTGAGACTTGGTCAAAGATGTCTTAGCAAAACAAAATTTGAAATGAAAGCTTTCTTCTTTTATTTTAATTCAAAAATCTAATAGTTCTCCCAAAAGCTTGAGTTTCAGGAAGACATAATAAAGCAATACGATGTAAATAAATCAAGAATATAAATCAGAAAACATAAAACACGAATAAGGTTGGGCAGCCTCATACTGTGGATTCGGGGTAAATAGTATGCGGCCTTGAATTTACTCTTAGTAAATTCATCGTCACCTGAAAGATATAATGGACTACGTCTTGAATTTGGTCTCTTTAACCGGATATTGATGGAAGACACACACAATAAGTCCTCATTCATTGAGGGAGCGGGTTGAGCGTTAATGGTCATGCTCAAAGTAACCGACTCATGAGAGTTTCTAGGGTCAGCCTTGTCTTCCCCAATCACGGCCATCACCGTTCTTCTCACGTAGGTAAGTCCTCCAATGGTACTATAGTTGGATGGTATACCCTCCACACTACATGCGTTGGACTTATTAAGAGTTTAACTCAACCTTACCTAGCTGTATTATAAGAGCGTCACCATAGAGAAGGGGTAATAGCTATAATATTACATATAGGATACAAACATATCTGAGTCGATGCTCCATACGAGTATCATCAATCGAGCTTGTTTTTACCACATTGAACATCTTTTATGGAACCAGCTCTCAATCAAGTAGGTTGGGTTCCCACAGTCGGTGACATCTATTATGGGCTTAACCTCATCTTCCTCGATGATTCTAGAATCACATTCCTAGAAAACCCCTTAGGCAGAATGACTTATATTGTTCAGAATTAAACAATGGCTTAACAGCTTTATTTTCAAGTGGTGATAGTCAGATATTTAACCTTTCATGATCACATTATTATGACTCTTAAAACTCTTTATTAGACCTATAAAGCCTTTGGATAAATGTTAGAGTTTTCCCCCATTTGGAATCATAAGGTAGTTATAAAGTTTTTCTTATTGTCTTAATTTCAAAACGAACAAATTATATCATAATGGTTTATGATAAAGCATATATTCATTGCATTTGATTATTCCAGTACTTAAAGTATATATGTATATACATATATTTAATTTGATAAAGAATAATCAAGAAATTCATGATTATAAAAATCATTTTAATACACACTTAGTGTCAAAGTCTAAGTATTAATGTGTAATTCAGATATATCTAAAATATAGTTTAAGCATATATTTATCGAAACTTTAAGAGATGTACATGTACTAGAGAAAAATATTATTATCCATTCTTGTCACCCTATTAAGACATTGATGATGTACCAAATTGGATTTTAGTATCTTACAAGGTAGCTGCTGATCGAACCAAACCTGCACGCAGAAAAATACAAAAGTTTAGAACAATGCTAGGTCCTCAATGCTACCGTGTAGTCTAGTGCTAATGGTCGTGATCCACAGGGAGGGACAGCGATGAAAGCGTTATGTAAGTTTTTTCTTTTAATTTACTAAAATAAGTTAATAGTTCTCTTCTTAGTTTTAAAAGAAAATAAAAATAGTTAAGGCTAATTTAAGTTAAAAGAATTCTAAAGAAGAAGATGGGTTTGTAGTTAAAGAAAAAAAGAAAAATGAGTTTAGAGTAAAAAAAGAGAAAGTGTTGGTTTTGAAAATTGTTAGGTCAATCTAAGAAAGAAAAATAGAAAAGAGAGAAAGGAAGAAGACTTACCTCTATTGTAAATTAAACGTACCATGATTCGATGCAAAGTAATGTAAAACAAAATAATAGAAAGAAATACAAAACGCGATGCTTGGTTAGATTGAGTATGATGAAGAAAGAATGAGAAACTTCCATTGATTGTCACCTTCAATATAAGTCTCTTAAAAAAGGATTACAATAGTATCACTCTATAATAACTCTTCCTCTTTTTTAATCATGAAACTCTCTCTAACCTAAGCTATAAAGAAAATAAAAATTACATTGACGAAGAAAAGAAAAAAAAAAAACCTAAACTAAAGCTCTCTCTGGAGTGGTGCCCCCTACCTTCGAAGATACAGGTATTTATAAGAGAAAAAATGGATAAGGTAGAGCATACCCTAATTCAAACAAACAGCTGCGGAAAGCCACGTTGTCACGGCCAAATACTGGCCATTGGGCCAAGGTCTGGGGGCTGTGTGTCCGTCCACTTGTCCTCTATCGTTTTATCCTCTTAGATTTTGAATATTTGCTCTGGATTTGACGATCTATCTTTTTATTCTCAGAGAAACCAATAAAGTCTTATTCTAATCCATTTTCTTTTGAATTTTGATGATATTATCTCATCTGATATACCCGGTCTTCAGATAAGATTACTTTTAGAACCTCTGGATTTGAATCGATCTCCTTTCTTTTAAACTTTTGGATTTAATTGGGTAAATCTGACAATCTCTCTTTTCTTTCTTAATTACCCTGCACGTCACTAGACATGAAAATACATTAATAGAAGAGTTTATTTAAATATAAATGCAAAAATGTGACACATATGATATAAAAATAAGTAATGCACGTGTATGATCACACCCCCATACCTATCTGTTGCTCGTTCTCGAGCAAAACAAAAAGTAGAGCTAACCTAACCTAACTCACTTTCATAGGAATCACGATTGCACTTAGCACGTGCAATAAGCCGTTAAACATCTAGGTTACCCCTAGAGGACGAGTTTTGTCTCGTGAGGGCTTTCAGTGGATTGCACTCACAAAATCCATAAATAAAGAAAAACAAAGTGTTAGTATTTTTGAAAACACATTTTGAATAAAAAATATTTGAAGTATTAATGCAAAAATTCAAGTAATTATAAGTCATAAGATTATCAAAACTTAGTCATTTCTAAACTTAGTCTCTATTCAAAAACTTGTTTTCAATCAAGGTGAGAATTAAAATTATATTTCTCATCTAGTCTATTATTTTACCCTAAGTCATATGCACCTTATGACAGTGAAAATTTGACTCGGAATTCTTAAACTCTAACTCTTATGTTTTACATTTATGGCGATAATATCCCTTAGCTCTATTAGACTTTTCTAATTTGCCCATGTAACGAGCCTTAGTCGATGACTCCCAAACCGGATAGTTTTAGGACATCGGGTGAGAAAACCCCCCAAAGACTTAGGATTCGAGCAAATAAAACCACAAAACTAAAGATTTTTATTTATATGAACCACTTTTAGGCGTGAATACTTATGCTTTATGAGGCACAAATACCCAACTTAATCAGAGGATATTCGATAGTGTGTGTGTGTGTGTGTGTGTGTGTGTGTTTATAAGGCATAAGAATTTTTGTTTTTGAGCCCTAAGTGTGTAAGTTTATAAAGTATGCATATTCATCAAGGTAAAAATCAAGACTAAATTACTTTTTCAATTTTTCTTCCTAACTTTAAAATCAAACAAATGATTTTTATTTTGACCAACTATAAGAAATCATAATCATAATCCTATTATTCCTTAAAATTAACTTAATTTCTTACGAAAATAAGTCAAATTATTTTTCTTTTCAAAAAGTTTTTAAAAAAGGAAATTATATACATAATATATATATATATATATATATATATATATATATAATATATATATATATATATATATATATATATATATATATAGATAGACTTGTATCCTTTCAAAAGGATTTGATCCCGGATCCTTCCCACTCAAATTCAACCCTCCAACATTCGAATACAAGATCCACTCCGTTGAAGTTGATCTATACTATTTCAAGTATCTATAAACCAAAAATCAAGTGTTTTAAATACTTTTTGCCCATCCATCAAGCGACGCAAAATGGACGGCCGAAAGTAGTGAGTTGGTTAGATCTATGTCTTTAGACATACAAATTCTCGATCCGGCCATTTCATTATGATCTAAACATTTAAAAACCCCTATAAACTAATTTTTGTTAGATTTCAAATGTTCTACACCGTTAAACTAACCAACTCACTATTTAGGCCGTCCGTTTTCCCCTACTTGATGGATGGGCAAAAAGTATTTAAAACACTTGATTTTTGGTTTATAGATACTTGAAATAGTATAGATCAACTTCAACGGAGTGGATCTTGTATTCGAATGTTGGAGGGTTGAATTTGAGTGGGAAGGATCCGGGATCAAATCCTTTTGAAAGGATACAAGTCTATCCCTATATATATATATATATATATATATATATATATAATATATATATATATATATATATTAGGAAAACCTAAGTTAGTACGTTAGTAAACCCTTCCCCACACCTAACTCATGACAATGTATGAATGAAATGCATTAATACATGAAAAAGAAGAAAGAAAAAAAAATTGTCACCTCAAGGTGGTGGTTCCGGTAGGGCTCTCATTGAGCCAAGCATTTCTTCCCAATTTAGATACTGTGAATTTTCATGCAACCCACCTTTCATGACCTTTCTTATTAACATTTTTATACTCCCCAATATGAATAAGATCATGCAAAATCCTCGCATGAAATTTTTTTTTGGTTATATGACCAATCTTGGCGTATCATCACGGAGTCAAATTGATCTAAACTTTGGTCCAACAATAGAATGTGATTTTATGGAATGGATGATTTGGGCTCAACAATGAAAGGAATAGGAACCGATACTAACTCGGGAATAAAACTCAAATCAAGTTTAGGTTCGAGAGTCGGAGTTGGTTCATGAGTTTGATTCAAATCATAGAATTAAAGTTCATATTCATTTCCCAACTATGGAGTGTGACTATCAAAATAGGTGGTTCATGTTCAAACTCTATAGGGATAGAAATTAGTGTTGGCTACGGAATTGGGTCCAAATCAAGGATACGGAGTCAGCATCAATTCAAAAAATGGAACTGAATCACAATATTGGGAATCAGTGTCACATTCATCTTCAAGTTCA